>VWPW01017232.1:409762-467844 GCA_013389825.1 Crypturellus undulatus
GCCCGGGCAGCGAAACGCGCTCGGCCTGGCGCGCCCCGAAGGCGAACGGGGCCGCCTGCCTCGGCCCCGCGGCTCCGTCCCAGGACTCGCTCCAGCCCCGGCGGAAGCAGCTTTCTCGCACGGAGCCTCGTGCCCGCCCCAGCACACCCTGTGCAGACCTCGGCATCAATTAGTTATAAAACAAGTGGGTAAAAGCAAAAAGCAAAAGGAGCCGGTTCCGCACAGAGCCTGAGCAGCTCACTCCACAAAGCGCCTGCTCGTTTTGTTCATTTATGAACTACAAAGGCAGAGACTAACTATCTCCTTTGTTTCCTTTGCAGACCAGGAACATGCAAACACCCAGGACATGAGGCCAACAGCCCCTGTGCCACCTCTCCCAAGAGCCTGGCAAGAGCTGTGATTTTTCCACCTCTCAGTGTCCCTATCTCCAGGATGAGAGGGGTCAGGGGCCTGGAGGCAGCGCTCCCTCCCTCCCCTTCCGGGGCGCACAAGCACTGGCCGCAGCCAGGACAGCCCGAGTTTCTAACGGTCTTCTCTTTCCCTGCTGGACCAAGCAGCACCTCTGCCCCCATCTTCCACAAGCTGGTGATTTCAGTCCAGCTGTTTCCATCCAGTTTCCACCTCAAAGGTGCTTCAAAGGCACCTGCACATTCCTGTCCCATGGCCAACGCCTATTAATTCCCGTACAATGAAAGCCATCGCTGTGCAGTGTCCCTAGCAGGGGTCGATCTACCTCGATTTTGGCAGCACGCTAACATTTGCATTGCGACAGCTCTGGTCACGCTGCCTTGGAAGGAAGGCTGGGAGCAGGGCCTTGAGCCATGTTATCCCTTATACCCTTGCTCAGGAAAACCTCTTTTGTTCACAAAGCTTCAATTCTCATTTCTGAGCTGTAGACTCACGACTCAGCTTCTCCAGCCCTGACACACCTCCCCGCAGCAGCTGGCAGGTACCGGGGCCCCAGAGCGTGCTCCCCACCTTCTGAAACCAAACAGACCCAAGGTTTCCTTGCAGCTGCTGCTCACCATGGTGTTTTTGGAAACCCAGCTGCTTCCTCCCCATTCCATCTCCATCCGGCATTACCACATGTACTGCCTCAAGGCCTGAATTCTCTATCAGTCAAAACCAATGTTTTTTTCATTACCACTTTGGATCATACCTTATTTTGTCCATTTTGAACACTACTCTCTTTCTGCTCTCATTCAGCCTCCTGATGACAAGTAAAACACTTTGCTCCCCTCAGGTCACACAAAGAGCAGTCTGCAATTCGCCTCTCACCAGCTACCTCCTTTCACCACTGCCCTGGCTCTGCTCTGCTAGCACTTGCAACAGTGTTTGAAACTGCGTAACTCTTCTGCCTTCCCAGTGAAATAATGCATTTTGCATTAAGCGCAGTTAAGTGGTCCACAGAATTAAAAAAAACAGGTTAGAAATTTTTGCTAAATTTCCCCACACATTTGCAGAGGGTATGAACTACTCTGGTTCTGTGAGGAGGGGGTGTGCAGGAGCACACACACACACAGGTACCTGAGGGGGCACTGCCACTCCTTCCCAAATGTTTCAGTGAAAAAAAAATCTAAGGTCAAATATTCCCAGATGAGCACAAACTTTTGGGGCGTTATTAGCATTGCTTCAGGCCCTAGCACCCTACAAACCATGAGTGAGACAGCACCCCAAATGGTTATCAGAGTTTATTACAGTGCCCCAAATGGTTACCGCTTTTATTTCACATACATGCAGAGACCACCAGACGGGAACATCAACACAAACCGCCAAGCCCCATCTGTGCTTCCTGCAGCCACTCGTCTAGGAATGCTCCCTACTTTCTGCTCAGTCTCTTCCCCCTGGTGCACACGTAATACCTTTTTGCTGCTACTGCCTGGTTATGTTTGGCACAGCAACGCGGGGTTTGCAAGAAAACCTACCTCTTGCAAAGTCTGAGCCCAGCAGAAACATGACCTCGTTTGACTTGCAGGTAAACCAAAGTTCAGGGCCAGGCCAGCTGCCTGTGCTAGGAGAAAAACCCTCTGACAGCAGCTCTGATTTGCTCACTTTGGTATATTCATTTTGCATGAATCTAAGTGACTAAAAGTGCAGAGCCAAAGGGAAGGGGGGACAGGATTTCTAAGCCGTCAGCATCTGCGAGGCTGTCGCAGGGGACCCGTGCTGCCCCAGGTCTGCAGCTCTGCTCAGACAGCAAACAGCCTTGTCTGAACGCAACCACGGCGCCTAGGGCACACTCCGCCCGTGCGCTGCCTGCTTTCCTCTCTGTGTTTTTAGCGCAAGGCTCCATCCACAGGCCAAGCCATGGAGACATCTGGCCACCACACACCAGCTCCCTTCCTCTCTGCCTGCACCGAGCTCCTGAAGGGCCTGACGTTTGCTTGCCGCCGCTCTCCTGGTAACCCTCTTGATATACGTGGGGGTGAAGCACGCAAAGGTCTTAAGAAACAGCCCTAAAGTTTTCCAGAAGCAAGTCAGGCCCCAAATACAAAGCAAGACACCAAAGCAACCCAATAAAGAATAAGAAGAGGGGACAGTTGATCCTACTAAGGGGCAGCCACCACAGGCTTCAGCATGATCACGGCGTAAGCTGAGAACCTCTCAAGAAGCTTTTGTTTTTTGCATAGATAGATATGTACATATGTGACAATAGTTATCCAAAGCAGAGGATGTGTCAATGAATCCTTAGGTCCTGCTCCCAACACTATTCTTCCCTTTTATTTCCTCAGTCTTTCAATAGCACTGCTGACCTTTCCTGGAAAGCAGCTGACCCATGAATTGCATGGGCAGGAGGAGAAAAACGGATGTTCTAGAGGTTTCCACACCTATCTGAACTTAAAGATCTGTCAATATTCACAGCCATGCATCTAACTGTGTTAAAGATTTACTCTGCCTTCAATATAGCTTGAGAAATATTCTAGTCAGAAGTAATTCCACTCAGAGAGCAGACTTTGGGCTTTTCTTTTTTCATTTTCATTCTTTTTGCCTTATAAATAAAAAAATCTGCATTAAAAAAAAAGAATCTTCAATACTTCATAGCTCATCTCCTTCTGCTTACATGCCACCTGAAGTCATGATCTTTGGTTTATGGCATAATTAGTTGCTATAGAAATAACATCAGCATAGACAGAGAAAATATTTGGGGCGTGATTTGCAGTCCTCTATTTAAGCCTGTGCACAAGTTACTTGTGTAGAAACCTCACTGCTTTTTATGTGCTCTGCTCTGCATAACAGCTGTCCCCAGCTCTGCGTGAGCCTGCAAACACACCGGTCGCAATAAGCACACGACTCAGACCACAGACTCACGCCCGTTTAAGCACCCGCACATACAAACAGTACTGAGGATGCCCATGTCTGCAGAAGAGTGGTCCCCAAGTCACACTGGTCAAAAAACTCCATTAAAAATACTTTGGATTGGGCTGAGTTGGTTTTTGTCATCCTGTTGTCCGCAACTCACAGTTTTTATTTGATAGAGGAGGTTGCAAGTAGGGAGATTCCCTGTTTTCCCAGCAATTTCTGTTTCTTTTTATGTTCTGGACAGAGAAGATTATTGCTTCAGATGAAGAACTCTCAAGAGGAAGCAGCTTGTTCCTCTGCCAGTGCCCCAATAATGAAGAGTGAGGGAACCGAAAGGCAGAGCACGTCTGACACACTGCGCAAGATGAGCTGTGGCCCAAAGAAAATCTTTGTCAAGACCTATTTTTGTGGTGTCAGCAGGTCTTAGCAGCACGAAGGCAATTTATGTGCTAGTTTTCCCCAAATCAGGTTGCATTCTCTAACCTGAGAGATCAGCTGCTGTTCAAAGAAATACCACTTCAAAAACACATCCCGCACAGATGAGCCGCCTGTCAAGTATAAAGCAATCAATCAGACAAGGAAATCTTTAAACTCTGCACAGTTCTGATAGCTGTTTAAAACAGGTGTTTTTGTTTGCAAAAGCAAACAAAGCAAAACAACAACTTACAAAGATTCAAGCATTGGAGTTCCCTAATTAATGCCTGCTTCTCTAAGTCTTCCTGGTCCAGAATCAGGACAGTGAGTCCAGAAGGGATTCTGTCTTTACTTTAAAATCTTCGCCCTTAAAAACAGTGCTAAGTTTTTTCAAACCCAAGAGCACAAAGCTGAGTTCCTACAACCACATTTGTGCCTCATTTCCAAAGCAACAAAGGGCCAGCATCATTCACTGACCTCCCGGCCCCGAGTGCTCAGCACTTCTCAGAAGTGGATCACGGGGCCCCTTTCAGTGAGGTACTCGAGCGCAATTTTTGCTGCACTGAGCCTGTTCATGTACTTAAGTAATAAGAACACACTTAAATGCTTTTCTGAGTAGGACTATATGTAGGCAAGAGCAGCTCAGTGCCTTAAAAGCTGCAGATAAACCCAGACTCTTGTCTGCAGCTGCCCCACCAAGAGGAGTTACCCGCTGGGCCTGCTGCTCTGTCCCCTCGCTGAGCGAGACAGGCGCAGGCAGCGGGAGCGACGCCACATGCCGGCACTGCTGCCTCTGGAGGACACGCTCCCGCTTCCCAGCAAAGAGACCCCAATTTGCTCCTAGCTTAAAGATAAATACATTTTTTTTTCAAAAAAGGGCTGAAAATAAAATCTGCAAGGGAACACTAGTTTCCTTTTCATCTTGGGTTTGTTTCCTTTTTAGCTTTGGGAGAGCTAGCAGCAGCCATGCTTCCAAATGTATCTTTGAACAGGGAAAACATCCAGGTAAATAATTTTAAATCAACACATAGGATTCACAATCCTGAATGATAGTTCACCAAGTATAATAGTGATACCAGTTAAAATAAATTAAAAAAAAATCTGTGTTGGAAGAAATAGCATCACCTGTACTTGAAAACCTTTCATCTGGATGTACTAGCTCTTATCACCACCACCTGACCTTTTTTTTTTTCTTTTTTTTTATTATTACATTTCACCGTCAAGCTCAGTATATAACCTTGTCTCCCTCAGGAAGGGCATGTCCCACAGGAAGAAGGGCAAGCGTAGCTTAAGGCAGCACAGATGTGATGTCTTTTCTGCAGAACACACAGCAGCTCAGTTATCAAAGCTAAGTTGTCCAAAACAGAGCCTAGAAGCATCCCTTGCTTACTGAGGCACTTCAGAGGATGTAACTTTAACCACAGGACTTGTTTCGAATAGGACTAAGCACGTGTCCTTGGAGTTTTAATAAAGAAGGATATAGGATATTTTGTGTGTAAATTTAGATACCCTGAGTACTTAAGTCTAACCTGCAAGGTGCCTGTTTAGACCTTCAAGGCGGATCTGTTCTGTGCATTGTCTGAAATTCTAGATTTGTACAAATCTGAGTCTAATTTCACCTGTGTCTCTGTGCCCAGTGTTTCCTTTTGGTTTGCCTGAGCTTTCAGGCTTTCCTAACCTGCCAAAGCATTCAGCTCAGAAACACTGCAAAACTGAATCCGCCTAAACCTAAAGCTAGAGCACACATGAAACTGCTAAAAATAAATAAATAAATAAAATGCAAGGTCAAATTCTTCCACTGCTGCCTGACATCTAAAGAGCCTCTTTGCTGTGCTACATTGGTGAGGACTTCTATGAATGCATATTTATGCTTAAAAAAATACATATGAATGTAGTTTTGGGTATCAGATGGCAAAGAAGCCAACTGAAAGATAGTTATACATCCTCCCTGCTGACTCTCAGGGATAACAGGGAAGAGAAAGACCACCCAGGGCCCCCAATTTCCATATTCTGTAGGGCCAACATATCCCTGGGTTTAGGCAGGTTTTCTTATTCGATGAAGAAGGATGCCACCCTTAGGAACTTCTTTAGTTACTTTACAGATGTTTCCAGGTATCCGAAGAACAAAGCGAACTTCCACACAACTAAAGTACTGCTAAAATACTTCTCTAAAACAGTGCATAATTCTGAGCTGTTCACCTGGCAGCCCCCAGGGAATTAGCTGACTGAGATGTTGCACACAGCCAGGCCCACGGGCACCTGCAGTGCTATGAGCTGGATGAAGCTGCTGTACTTAAACCTACCAAAAGGTTTTCCTTATTTTTTGTATGGCAGCAATGCTCATGCAACTAGGGGACCTCAGAGGAAATTTTTTGTAATTATGCTCCAAACAAAACAAACAAAAAATCTTTTCACATTGACATTAATTTCTGTAACACAGCTTTAAAAGCAGAACCAACCCCTAAATCAATCAAACAGCCCCAGTAGGTGTGAATAAATCCCCATACAAGCAGCAGACCCCTCTGTAGGCCTTGGCTAAGGGTCCTGGTCCTAATCTGAAATCCTTCACCCAACCTATAGAGATCAGGCTGGCAGATCTGTTTGAACCAGCAAGAGCGGCTAAAACCATTCTTTCAAGTATTCACTGTGCAAATTGATACTCTTACCCGATTTGATTGCCCACACAGTTGCTGGTGCTTGCCTCACCCTGGATGGAGGGCTCCCTGCACCTCGAGAAGGTTTCCAGATGGTTCTGCAAACACACTCTGTGTGTGTACTTGTAACGCACAAGTTACATACACACTGGTGCCAGGGCATGCATTTTTTTACAGAAAACCAGTTCCTAAAGAAATCCATTGATACCTCTGAGAAATGGGTTACTAGATTTTTTTGGTATTGTTTTAAAACTTTCTTGGGGACCAGGACTTTGGCCTGAGCAGGAACCAGCAAAGCTCATGATGCTTCCGGGGTAGCAGGGCCTGAATCTCTACCTAAATGGGTGCACTGAAGTGTTGTGCACTTAAACTAGATGTGCTTTTAACAGCATATGCTAACTAGCCATCAGCCGTTGCAGGGAAATCCCCTGAGGCTCACGCTCCTCCACATGACTCAGATGCATAAACCATCCTCAGCTTCCCCCCTCCTGCTCAAACAGCTTAACCATCAGGAAAGCAGAAGACCTATGTGGATTTACACCATTGGCAACTCAGCCGACCATCCTAAACTTGCACAGGCTTCAGCTCAGGCAAACGCCACAGCTTTTTGCTTATGTTTTATCCTGCCCTCTTGGAGCAGAGCTCTGCTGCTGGCCCCAGGGCAGTAGGACGCTGCTGCCAACACGGGTTGTGCTGCAGCCTCCCGCTGCTGCCAAACACTGTAGTTTATAAAGATCAGGTCCTTCATTATAGGCCGAGTTTACACATTTTCAGGCATTCTGGGAAGATGCACTGCCTCAGTAAGCACAGCTCAGGACAAAGGCACAGGGTGATGCCGAATGGGACTTTTTTTTTTTTTGCCAGACACAAGCAGGTGAAAGGAGATGAGGACAAGGCAGGGCTCCTTAGTGGGAGGTCTGCCACTGAGGCACAGAGGCAAATTTTTGAGAAATCTTTTCATTTAAGGATAATTTAAAACCCTCTCCCTGCAGTAGCTGTGAATTAGCTAAGTACAAGGCACCAGTGAAACTTCTGTGGCTGCTCTGAGCTCCCTTCTGTGCTGAGCTCGTACCAGACAGAAGAGCTCACTTTGCCTCCTGACACGGCCAGCAAGAGCAAACACCTTGGAAAACAACCACTCAAATGTTAACAGCCAAGTTTACAGGCTCCAAAAGTTATTTCATATGAAGTCAACGACTGCTTTTGTAACGTGTATGTGGGAGCACAACCTAACCCAAATAGATCCTGCAATACAAGCCAGCGCTTTCAAAAGGTAAAAGGAAAGATCTGCCACAGGGTTACAACAAAATATAAGTATGTGTCAAGTGGCTTGTGTTAGCAGATGTTACAGCAAGTAAAGTATATATGAAATATATATCAATAAATGTATCCTTCAGCTCCTTCCTCCCACCCTTTGTTACTGACACATTATAAATCAATATGTTTTGGGCTCTCAGAAAGATCTTGTTCCATCTACTTTATGAAGACATCCTTAATAAATCATATCTGACAGCATAAATCATACCTTACCACAAATGAGATTGAGGAACTCTACTCCAAATGCAGCTGATTAGTAGAGGCAATAGGAAGGCCGCAATTTACATTCCAGTTCTCATCTGTAATATTTTTAGCACACACAATCACAAAGTAAAGAACAGAAAACAGACTTGCTTAATACATCTTCACATACCTTAAAAACAAGCAAAGAGAAAGACCTTACCTAATTCTTACTAACATTCTTCCAGAGAGGCACACAAGCTGAGAACATTTAGAGCCATGTTTCTTAGTGCAAATACAAGAAATGCACTCCAGCTAATCTTACAAGCGTATTCCACACTTGAGCTGCATATTTTGGCTTTCAGAGTAAACCACCAGCTGTAATTTCTGCCTGAAAGGATGCATTGACTATCAGGAGCTCTGGATCCTGCTGCCACTTCCACTACATGTTTTCCTATAGAAGTTATGCAAAAGGGGGTGCAACATCACTGTGCTGGTCTGCACTTTAGACCTGAGCTGCAGCTGCTTCAACCTCTTCAGACCTCAGTCTCAAATAGAAGCAGAAATGGCCAAACCCACCTAACTTGAGTTCAAACCAGAGTGCTGCAGTTTTCCCAGCAAACACCATCAGCAATGTCTTCTAGTTGGGAGATATATCAGATAAAATTCCAGTTGCTTTTCAAGCAGCTCCTGCAAAGTTTTCCTTACCTCCTACCAGCGGCAGGACCAGAGACCTCTCCTTCCCAGAGGACCAGGTCTATCCTCCTTCCCACAGCCAGGACCCGACTGCTCAGCTTGCGCAGCCCCCACCAGTGCCAGGTTCTGCCAGTGCCCCAGCACGTTGGTCACAGTGAGTGCCATGGTGACCCCCAGGTTACAATCTCACCATGGTAGCAGCTGAGCTGCACGCCCCTCAGCCAAGGATTTGAAAGAGCCCCCAGGGAAGTGGTAGGGTAAGGAAGCCAAGCTGAGCTTCCTTGATACTCTGGCCACAACCGACTCCTCCTTCACCATTACCTCCCCGAGGACATTGTGCCTGGAGATGTTTAACATTATGTTTCAATTCTCGGCAAATAGATAAGGCATATCTCTGCCACCTACTATGCAGTCAGGCAAAAAAGCATCTCTCAGCACTACTTCTTTGAAGTCAGCTTTAATAGAACAGCATTTATTATGTTTAAGAAATCTTTGATGAACCTATTAAAAGGACTTAAAGACCAAAAACTGTTAAATCATATCAGAAAACTCGTGTATTTTCTGTAGCACGGATCCTTCTCAGTACTCTAACAGCACAGCTAAAAGCATTTCATGACAAGCTTGCCCACTGAGGCAGGTAATGGAGTAGAATAGTTCAAGGCTCTCGTTATGGACACAATGTGCCAGCGTTCATCACAACCCTCTGTGGGTTGGCATATTTAATTTCCATAATTTGACACTACTGCAGCTCTGCTCAACTTGGTTGCGGCTTTAGCACGCACAGAAGTCAGCTTAAGTTAACCCCGGGAGGGGGGCTGCAGATGGGTCCCAAGTGCAGCAATGCGGATACAGCCGTAAAACCCCTGCTAACTTCACGCTATTGCGACACTGGCAACTCTCCTCTCTGCAAGCTGTTTCTAAAACAGAACCAGGGCTTCCTTCTGCGGTGGTGTTTTTTCAAGAACAAATCAAAGAGGTTCAGTTTGCAAGAGAGTATTTTACTCCTCACATCCTGCAAATTCACGGTGGGAGTTCCCAAAGTCAAGCTGGCATTTTTCCTCCTTGCTATTTTCAAAGCACTTGCACGGAAAGAGCAGATCAGAATCCAGGAGAAGATCTTCTGAACAAAACACAAGGTACGTAAGAGCACAGCTGACCCTTCTGGTCCTATCACTCAGATAACAAAAAGGGGGGGAAATGTAGTAAAACCTGACACTAAGATTGAACGTGTATCACTGGAGATACTCAAAACCCGCCTGGGGGTGATCCTGTGCAATGTGCTCTGAGTCAGCTTGCGTAGGGGCTGGATTAGACGACCTCCAGAGGTCCCTTCCAACCTTCCTCTTTCTGTGATTCCGTGATTTCTGAGACATTTCTATGTATTCTGAAAAGCAGGCCCTGACCAGCTGTCTCTCTGAGAAGCAGCAGTTATGATTAACGACGCGAGGTGCCTGTCACACGCATTTCTCCGAATCCAACGTGTGAGTGGCAGGGCGCTGCCCACCACTGCTGCCCACGAGCTCCAGCGCAGCAGCAGCCCCTGAGCGAACAGCAAGGCAAAGGCCACGGGACAACACACGCATGCGTGTTTTAAGGCACAAATAGGATCTGAGCAAGCATGTTGGTCAACAGAAGAATGTAACACTCAATAGTGAGTCACGTGAAAATCAATTTAGCCTCATCTTCTGACCCTGCCCACAGTCTGCACAGATGCTTAGCAGGAGAGTATGAGAAATGGAACAGGTACAAGGTGATTTTTTTCTTCTACATGTCTTTTTATTTCTGATCACTTCTGCTTTAGGTATTTCCTGATAGTGAAGTTTGCAGAATGATTAATAGTGTCTGGAAAGAAGAGACACTAAAATAAGGTATAATGAGATAACAATTCTTCTGTCGATTAAAAGTATTTACCAACCCTTGAGTTGCAAATGAAGAGAAAAAGAGTAGAGCAGGAGATTAAAAAAGAAAGCTCCAAAGTACAAACTACAGTTGAGACAATAAATATTTGCTCAATTATATAAAAGATTTCTACTTATATATACACACATGCATTAACAGAAATGTATATATATACACAGTGGGAAAGCTGAATATCCAGAGTGTCCAGCTCCAAGGGACTACCAATCACATCACAAATTAATGTACTTTAATTAAGCTGTGATATATATAATGCACAGGTTGAGGTTGACAAGGTTAAAAGTATTGTATACTGAGAGCTCTGCAGAAGTATGGCCTATAAACAGGAGAGAAATAAAGCCATCGGAGATCAAATATAGTCAAAGAGGACAAGACCATACAAATAATATGGGATTTTTCAGTCATTGCCACTAGTGAAGTATCTGTAGAAGACCAGATATCACAATAAAAAAAAAATGAAAACAGAATGCTTCTTCACATCCTCTTTTCCTTTAGGTGAGAAAAAGATTCCCAAAACACAAGCAAAGGCCAACAGAACTGATGGACTAGAGGCCTAAAATGAATGCCCGAGGATGGCCGCTCGTAAAGCACTGAGATGTTCTTGGGAAATATGACAGCATGACACAAGTCAGTAACTGGTTCTACCACTTGACCACAAGCCCTTAGAAAAGCAGCATGGACAGGCAGCTCTAAAACACTAAAGGCACCATTTAAACTCAGTGGTGCTCATCTCTTAGGTAGCAACTACTTCTCTCCTGCCCTCACTCCTGGCCTCTCATGGCATGAAATTAAGAAAAGCTAGAGTCCTGATCCTGTGTCCACTCTTCACTGCTATGTCCTGAAGAGCTTCAGAAGGGAGGCTCTCTTTTACCATCTGACAGAGGTTGCGAAGCAACAGTGAGTGTGTCTTTAGGTCGCTCTGCATCGTGAGTCTAGAAACGTGGCTCTCTTGGAAGGCCTCTGCTAACTTCGGGATCACACCTCTTGCCAAGCAGTCGTCTTAGCCAACGCATAGGGCTGCACAGAGGGAGGACAAATCGCAGGCTCTGGAAGAACACACACTGAAGACAGCTCAGTAGGAGCTTACCTTCTCGCCTTGCTAACATCAAACTGGCGCTTCCTCCAATGCACAGACGAGATCTCACATACGGCTCAGCTCACCCCTCTCCTGCCACACTGACAGAGCAAAGCACCTCGGTAGAGAACCAACTGCTTATTTTTAGTACTACAGCCACAGGCCACATTAATCGATGGACAGGACATGAATATTCCTGCTGATTTGGTTCTCTCCCATCAACAGAAGGTGAAGGTTACATTTGAGGAGACTAGCAGGAATTACAAAAATGTTTTGATGTCTGTAGAGAAGAACAGAAAATACCCTATACGAATCCAGCCAGTCCACTAAGCAGGCAGTTTTGCATGTCTGTGAGCTTGTCTTTAATTGCCTTAAAAGCTGCTGCTTGTAGCCAGGAAATGGATTGCAATAAAGATCACCTCACTCGCCGTATATGCATCCGCTGCAGCACTGCTGCAGTGCAAATGAAGGGAAAGGTGTCACAACCAAAAATAAGTGCTGAGCTACACAGTAGCTTACAGAGTCCAGAGAAGTCAAGCCCAAGAAGGCAAAAGAGAAGAAATGTGATGTTGTTTCTGACTTCTGGCATTAAATAACGGGAAAAAAATGTCAGGTAAAGGCAAGGCAAATGAGAGAAAGGAAGGAGGCTAGAGGAAGCAGGTTTTGCATCCCCAAAGAAATACCAAATCCAGTAGCTGCTCTGCACTGGCTCCAAAACCGCTGAAGTCAAAAGACTTGATATTCATTACATGCTCCCTAAGACCATCCATTTCCATCCCTTTACATTGACTTGCACAAATAGATTAAGGTAACTGTCAAAACAGGAAGACTATGTCGCCTTGGAAGAGCTGAACTGTGACAGCGTAACACAGCAGCTGCACAGGACAGCAGGCACCAAGCTACCTCGGAGAAATGCCCCAAATATCTTTCAAATACCTTGAAAATGCCCCATTTCTCCATACTAAGAACGCCAGGGGCCGGACACTTCTTTGGGCAGAAACTCAATTACCTCGAGGTCTCCTGTAATGGAATAATATAGTCTTCTGCAGACACTCGCCAACACAGCTCTGTGGTTCCTGCTATTGCTGCATATTAGAACTTGCCAAATATAGCCAAAACCTTATGAAAATATTCCACTGGGTTTTCTGTATTAGTTTTTGTGCCAAAAGAGAAAATCATTGGCCAAAGCAGATTATGAAAGCAAGAATTTCAATTGCACATGACCTTTGCTCGGCACTGGGATGACTATCTCCTACATGACATTTGTGAGAAAAAATTGCGGTCCTCGCACCTCTGAGTGCTCCGTTCTACAGACCCATGGAAGTCAGGGCTCTTCAGCAATGAACCCACAACACAAGGGCGGCAAAATGAGCCTCGCTATGAGGCTGTCGATGCACGAAGACACGCAAGAGGGAGACTTGCTGTGCCACAGAAGCATTTGCTTTCTGTTCGAGATGTCAGTGTTGATGGATTACATGCAAACTTTCACTCCTTATGCTAAAGGGTGAGGGAAGAGTAACTGTTTCCCTAACATCAAACTGGTTAACTGGTATCTTAAATCAAAACACTGGAGAAAATGCTCCCTTTGGAACCTTGTCCAGGACAACTTATAAACAGAAATGTGTGTTTTCTCAGCACTTACTGCTTAGCAACTCCCAAACACATCAGTATCATAATAGAGTCTTTTCATGGTCCCTGCACCAAGTAATAAAAACAGCAGTTTCATGATTAGATATATGCTCTGGCTAGAGTATCTAAGTGCTTCAGAAGGATATACCCATATGTGCTTATATCACATGCCGTATTTGCTGGAGAAGATGGAAAAGGCAGTCATTCAAGAAATAATACAGACACAAAGCCTGCTCTGCATAGGAGGACAAGGATATTCAGTAGTACACAACCCATGCAAGTATCTATGGAAATCTTTGCACAGTAGCCTGGGTTAAAAGAGCCCTTGTTTTGGAGGATTAAAAAGAATTTAAGGAATTTTTTTTTATAAGGATTTTGCCTTATATCACCGAGTACAGTCCTCAGAAATCTCAGTTCTCAGATATAATAAAGAAATATGCAGGGCACAGTAGCATGATCTCTTGGATCCTGAGGAACCTGGCAGGAATCTGTACAGAAGGGCATTTAGCCACGTTCATACAAGCACAAGGCCAGACAAGGATGTTGAAGATCTGCATCTCCACCAGTTACTCTCTCTGGGATAGGGTCACACTCACACATGGCTGAAGTCATGTGCAAGTGAGGAAGGTGGAAAGCACAAGACGACAAGAATGAAGATGACAAGAAGAAGAATGAAGATGACAAGTATGAAGGATACAGGCCATTTTTGTACAGAGGAACCCACCAGCTTTCACGCAAGATCAACTCAAAGCAACACCGGTGCATCCCTCCTTGTGGAGCTCAACTTGGAAGGGAGTGACCTGGAGGCCGAAGCGCTCATGAAACCCACCAAGGTAGAGCAGGAGCTGCACAGCTCCCAAGGCGAGCGCTGAGGGAAAGGGGACAAGCCCACTGCTTTTGGGAAGCCTGTTTTAGAGCAGGCGGAGAGCAGCTATTTCGTTTGGATGTAAAAAGCATGGGAGGGCACTGGGAAAGGCGTGAAAGGGCCTGTTAAGGAACAGCAAGCAGTGCAGGTGGAATATTTCTGTCCTCTCTACAGAAAAACCAATGAAATAAATCCCTATACCAGAAAAGCACACCAACAAGTCTGGTACCAAATTAGCACACAGCTCTGTTAATTCTGTCCAAGCATTCGCTGTTTGATGACAGACCGCACTGCTGCTCGATGAACCAGGGCTATCTCCCCCAGGCATTACCAGCCTGGCGGTCAGAAGGGAACCTGGCAAAGAGGCCAGGAGCAAGGGCGAAGCCACCTCCCCTTCGAGGCCGTGCCAAGAGGCAGCGCTGCCTGCCGCCGGCAGCAGCAGCACTTGCTCCAGGGACTCCGGCAGGAGCTGCTCTTCCCTGCAGGTGCGCAGGTGCCATCTCAGGGCAGCCCATCTGCTGACTTCGCCGCATGAGGGATGTGGAGAGCGATGCAGAAGGCGAGCAGCAGGAGTTCAGAAAACAGCCTGTTGCCTTGAGGCTGCCATCAGAGCTCAGCAATGCGCTTCCTGGTCCCAGCAGCTCTGAGGTGCGAGGAGTTGAGAGATCTGATGACACTCTCCCTACCCTGCTGCTCCAAGCATCCATGCTGCTTTGGAACAAGCTTTAGTACAAAGTTCCCAAGGAAACCGGAGCTCCGTGGTACTGCCAGCTAATATTTTCCAGATCAAGCTAAGTATGACTCCATAGGAGATATGACAAACTAGCAGAACTGCTCACGGGAAGTCTGAAAAAGTGACAGCACAATGGCTTGGCCATCATGCTCCCAACTCACTACTCTCAGTGTAACAGGATTGTGATGCTGCCTGTCACCACACAGACGTGCTTTATGCAAATCCTGCTGCATGATCTTCCAGCTGTGCTTTCCCCTGGCACTGCAGGGTGACTCCCAGAAGCTGCAGGAAAACATTCGGAGGAGGCTTGGCAGGGTGAGAAGGCCAGCAAGCACCTAACAAGCCATGGGTGCAATTTTGGAAATACAGGGGTCTCCTTGGTATCTCTTTAGGGGCTTTAAATTGCCCTCACAAGTTAGTGGGGCTCCCTAAAGCTTGCCAGAGCCCTTGCAACCACCCTGCCACAGGCTACGGCCCAAACTACTCCTCGGTGCTTCAGCAAACCTGCTGCTGGCCCCACGCTCAGCCCCTGGGTACTAGCTGAGTTTCTTTCCGTGTAAGGATCTGGAGCCCACACAAGAGCATGCCTCTGAAGAGCAGGAACTTTCCTCACAACACTCATAACGTTTTTAGTTCCCTTCTCACTCTTTGGCCCAGAACCTCCTGCTCCTTCTTTGGCCTGCAGAGAACAGGGAACCACAGCAGGTAGCCTAGGGCAGTATCCCACCTCAAACTTCATATTATCTCAAATATTTTTTTAATTCTCTCTATAGCATTTGTGTTGCAAACACCTGGTTACTACTTGTCCTGCATCCCCAGACAGCTCACTTTCTGTATCTTCCAATTCCCTCCCCAAACCTGTCACTGCCATCCCTTTAGAAGGAAGATGCTTCATAGTCATTTAAATGTCTAATGTAAATTGAGAATTTTGCAAAGATTGTTCTTAGCTTGTAAATGAATTTAAACTGTAGCTCCAGGTGGTTGCAGAATATAAACAGCTGCTTTCTCCCCTTGCCTTCATCCCCCTTTTCTCTCTCTCCATTTGCATCATGTCACAGTGCACTGGCCTGCTTTGGACTCCTCACTGTCTGCTCAGGCAGACTAGAGAAATCAAATCGAGCTGTAATCAAGCATTCACATCACCCTAGGTAGGCTCATTTGACAGCTTCAATAACTAAGCACTCTTGCGGCAAAGCCACCGACGCACGAAGCTCACATATGCTGTGCAGGAGCTGTGCTACTAATGCACACAGTCTGCGGGGACTCTCCCCAGAAGACTGCTAACTAGATAGGGTGGGTGAATGCAGAATTAATAACTCTAACACACCACAAGTGATGCTAAACTGGAGAGAGGAGGCACTACAGAAAGCTTCCCAGAAGATGGAGGTGCCTCTTCTGTGGGTGCAAGAGCAAGTTGCACCGAACAGCTCCTCGGAAGCGCAGCTCCAGCCGGGCACTAGCTCTGCGGTGTGCTCCTCTGCCCACGGCGCTCTCCGTATCACCCAGGAGCAAGCTGCTCACCTGCGCCTACCCAGGGAGTGCAACACAGATGATCGAAGGTTAACAGCCACACGAAGCAACTTGCAGTCTTGTGCTGACGCCCGGCAGCACCACAACACCAGAGCAAAGTTGTTTTTTCTGGAGCTCTAAACCTTTCTGCTGAATGTGCAAATAGAATTGCTTTCTCTTGGCAAAGATCTGAAAACACAGGTGCAGCACAGAAACACTAGCACAAAAAAAGCATTTTGTCTTTTATCCAAGAGGTTCACCATGTTTCTCTGTGTTCATATAAAGAATCCAGAACTACAGTAGGAGGAAAGTAAAACTACTCCTAGTCCAAACCTGAGTTGGGGGAGGGCCTTGTTTAGAAGAAGTAGCATAAATCTGAATTCCAATTTTTCAAGTACTGAGCATCAGCACAGCTTTCTCTGTGAAGCCTGGGAGAATTTTATTACTAACTTTAATGCAAAAAGAGTTTGGACAACAGCAGATGTGTTTAAATATCCTACCTGTAGAGGTTTGTTACAGAGGCTCAAGGGTTGGCACAAATGCCGGATAAACACATGCACATAGGCACCAAGAGCTAAAAAGCAACTTGTATTGATATCAAAAGTGCCATTTCAAAGGAAACTGAGGAAGGAGGTGTCTGCATCAAGGCCACAGAGGAGATGAGCAGAGTAGAAGACCCTGCACCCTAACAAGGCTGTGTGGCAGCAAGGTTGTAAATAAATGGTACCTCCCCTTCCAGAAGCTCTTGTTTTGAATCTCGTTACTCTAATTTCCCTACACAGTCACAATTTCTGTATCAGTCAGCCCTTGACTTGTAGAATTGTAGAAAATGAGCCTGGTTGACCTCCCTTTTATAACTTCAAACAATTCTGCTTCTCGGTCCCTTCTTTGCATCCCCTTGCCATCCTTGGATCTGCTCAGGCCCCAGGATCTCCCTAGCTTCTGCTAAGCTCAAGTGGGAGACTTCTCATCACCAGAAGTGCCCAAAACATTTCATAAAAATGGTTTCTTCTTGCAGCTGGGTAGTTAGGGCAGGACATCGAGCCCAAGGAAGCCAGTAGGATACAGTAGCATGCAATGGCTGACAAACTATTTGTACTAGTACTCACTAAATTACTCCCAGGGCTGAAACTAATGAAAGAGAATTGGCTTCACTTAGGGGAAAAGAGAAATGCTTCCAAACCTAATGGATGCTTACAGGCATCTTAAAGATGATTTTGCATTTATAGGAGGTTTCTGGTGCCAGCATGTCTCCCCTGTTCTTCGTTTATCATAAAGCAGAAGTTTCAGCGGACAGCTACTGAGGTGCCTGCACACTCCACCCAGGAGGGAGGCTGCAGTGTCACGCATTTCCGTGTCTGAATCAGCTGAAGAAAGCAGTATTATAACGCATACATATGTTAAAAACAAAGTATAAATAAATAAAATTTAAAAATCTACACTAAAATAAGATCAGACATACTGAAATTCCTATCTGCAACAGGCTGCCTGCAAGAGAGCAGAGCAGCCCTCGGCTCGCACCCGGCCTGCGCGGGGCGATACCCTGCCTACGCATGTCCCGCTCCATGCCCAGAGCAGCTTCCCCGAGACGGAGCAGAGGCGGCCCTGGCGCTGTGATAACGGCGGCTGCAGACCCACCATGCCCAATGCTGCCAAACATCTGCTGGGCCCACGTGAGCTAGATTACGGCACTTAGTTGTCAGCTCCTCGCTTTATTTAAATTCTACCAGAGAAAGGAGTTTTTATCTCCAGACCCTACTCTGCTTCCTGCATTCTAAAGCATTTATGCTCCTTTGTTTGGTCTTAAGTTTCCCTTAACAAGGGAGAGACTGCTCCCAAAACTCTGTCAGCATTCACATGCCATCCAATGAGGCAAAGACTCAAAACCCAATGAAAATTGTAAGGAGAATTTATAACACATACATAGTCTACAAGCTCCTAACTCATTACACTAAGCATTACACATTTGTAGTCATCAACATTAAGCAGGAACAAAAGCTTTGATGCAAAAGTAGTAAAATACATGAAAAGATGGACTTCTCTGCAGGTGAGATGCCACCAGTGGCTAGACAAGACCTGTCCTATCTTGTGGATGAATCTGTTGTTAGAAGCAACGTTAGTTCTCTTAATAGCACAGGTCAACATTAGATACTCAATAAAAAAGGAATTTAGATTAAGACTTTGTGCTTCTGGAGACTTGATGCAGCCATAACATACCAGGAGAAGGGTCTCTGCAAGCCCAAACAAATGCTACTCGGGACAAGACCTCCACGCTCGAGGCTCAGAGCAGCCTTGATGGGGAACACGCCCCTTCGTGCTGTGACAAGTCACTTGTTTCTGCTTGGCAAAAGAAGGAGCTTTGGTCACGTGTTTCCTTAATGAAAAAGAACATTTTGAGATTGGAGCCCTCGGACCAAATTCCCAGGCGCAGGTCAGTTTAGGAAACAGAACTTTCTTCTGAAGAACCATCAAAGGCTATATTAGCACTTTGGAAAGCCTCAAACCACCTTCAGCTACTTAAAAGCACAAAGAAATGAGGAAATCAATGTTTAGTTAACGGGGTGTGCTACGCTTCAAACAAAGTCAGAACTTGGCCTTGAAAATGAAAATACCCATTTTCTAAAATATTGAACAAAATAGAATTCAAATCTTTATTTCATAAATCCAAGTTACAGTGCTGATGGCACTCCTGCTTTAGGGCATGTAAAAATCAATAAAGTGAACAACTTCTACAGATACCGCTCACTTTTTCCCACTTTCATATAGGACCAGGAAAGGTTATACAAAGAACAAGGGAAAAAACATTGCAGTGACATCACCAGAGGATTTTAAATCTTTTGGCTAAGAACAGGAATTAAACTGGACTATAGAACTTAACTCTGGCACTCTGAGACTGAATTTATTTCCAGTTCAGTTATTGCCTGGCACAGACAGTGTGGCAGAACCCCAAAGTAACAGTGTTCCCGAATTCTGCAGAGGCTGACTTCATCATCACACACTTCACTAACATTATCATCTGCAGGTCCAGAGCGCTTCACTGCTTTGCTGTACACAACACTGCCTGTGCCTTGCACCCTGGGATTTTTGCGTCATTGAACACTGGGAAGCACTCACCATTTGTGGTCACTTTTGCTCTATAGTCCTGCCCAAACCGTCCCCTGTTTGGCAGTGCTGTATTTCCCAGCACCACTACTCTGCTACCAAGCATATTTAGCTCACGCTCAACTTTGCCACCATTTTGCTGTTTCTGTTTGCTGTGTGTGAATGTGGCAACATGAGAAAAAGGTGCCTCACCTGCCCCTTTGTGCATGCTCCCAAACCTGGCTATTTCCTACTAAGCTATGCAGGCTCAAAGTCGCAGTTCCCCTTGGTCCCCAAACCTGTCAACACCAAGCAGAAGTTCAGAGAGAGAGAAAATCTCCACAACTGCTCACCAGTGAGCAGCAAGCAGGCAGTAGACACTGTGAGCAGGAGAGCCCCAGGGGCTGTGGTGCAGACTGGGACAGATGCCCAAAGCAAGCTGGAAAGCAGCATGTACCACTTTTAAAGTCACCTGCCAAGGGGAGAATGCAAATGTGCAACCTCTGTTGACAGCGTGACTAAATGGGCAGCTTTTCAACTGGAAAAATCCCTCTTCATTTCTCATCCCCTGCCCTTCCCGTGAGCACACTCTCCGACTGCTGCCAGCTGGCCCCTTCATGACCAGCCTACAATCCTGCCTCCTGCTGAGACACCGCGTCCCACTTTGCTCCCCATCACCAGCCTGGACAGGAGACTGCCCATGGCTTTTTGCACTTAGTCCTCAGCATGTGCAGCTGAAAAGTCCCTGTCCCCTTCCCAGCACAACCTCCCCACTGCCACGGAGCAGCAAGCGAGGTGCTGCTGCAGCAAGCGAGCAAGGAAAGCCTTAGCATTTCTCAGCAATCGCCTTGACTTTGATGAATTGTCTGGCAGTGGCACCTGCTGCTAAGGATATAGATGTACAAGATGAACTAAAAGGCATTTCTCCATAAAGCTGACAACATGGACACATATATTTCACTATACAAATATGTATTTTTCTTCCCATCTGATCAATGTCTTTAACTTTGGCATGACTTGTTCCTTTTAAATTCACAACACTTATAAAATGCTTTGGGACAACTTGCAGTGTAACCTGATCTGTTCAAGTGATGTTTCTTTTCTAATTTCCACACGCATATTTGTTTAAGATACTTAGATTAAAGGATGTGTTTACTTTGCATTAAACCATTTGACATATTAGAAGAACAGAGCTTTCAAGAACAGAGCAAACAGAGTTTGCAAATATGCCCCTTTTCAGCCTATATTTAAGAGCAGCTTTCAAAACATTATTCTAGATAAGTAACTCAAATGCCTGCATCTGCCGTACGAGTCCAGTCCTCAACAGACTCTTGTCTCTTGTTACTTTAGACCCAACTTTTTAGCCTCCTAACACTCAGAAAGAGCGAGGTGCCATTACATCTTTCCAAATCTGAGCTTTCTTTTTGCTCACCAATAGAGGTGCTGTGCTCCACAGGCAGAAGCGCCTGTTCCATACTGGCGTACAACTTGAGCGGTTTGCATTTGGCTGGTCTAAAGCCCTTTCTCGTGAACATTACCCTGCTCAATTTCCATTTTGTTACCCGTGTGTACACAGCTGCCAGGAATATTCCTCATAGCAGTGTGCCCCAGCAGGCTCGCCCAGGGGACTCCATCCCCAACATGCTGAGCCTTCCCAGAGGTACTTAGCCCTTACTAAGGGTAACACCCTGGCCCCATGTTCCTTAACTGGAGAGCCCTTGCCACTGTGCTCAGTCCTCTCATGTGGTGACACCCTGAACTGCTTCCCCACAGCAACAATTCATAGCACCGCCGGTCAGCACAACAGCTTTAGTGCTGGCAGAGGAAAGCTCATAGGCAGAGGAGGCAGAAAGGCCTCCAAGGTCTCATCCTTGTGTGCCACCTCCTGGCATACCAGCTCTGCACGGTTATGTCCTCCTAGTACATCATCCTGACAGCATGACAGTATGTTAAATACAGAAATTATTTTAGCGTTATTCGTAGTATCATCCTGTCATCCTGCTAAAGACAGGGGCTTTATGTTAGAAAAGAAAAAATTGCATACACTAGTAATGTAGTTTTTATCTGACCTTGCTCACATACCTCCCAGTTACTGGCATTTCCTCCTATAAACCATGCCCTGCTTCATACTCAGAAGAGGTGTGTAGGGATGTGTCGGATGATGGAGCTAACTATTTTACCAACTATAGCAAAGAGTTAGCGTTGCACAGCATAGTGTTGGCTGGAAATAATCTGGAAAGCACGTGCCCCGAAATTCCCTGCGAGGACGTGAGAATGCCGGGCGCCTGCCTGCTCTGCTGCTCTTCCTGCACTGCCTCAGCTGCTCCACTGCACTTCTGAACTCCGAGCGGCAGCGCTTGTCACTTAGGAGCAGAAAAGGGCCCAGCCAGGCCTCTCTCTTCAGATCTTGACAGGCAAAAGGGTATTTTAAACGTACTGCTCATTAGATGCGAGAAAGCCTCCACAAGCTATGAACTGAAGCCTAGAGAAAGCAAACACCATCCTCAAACATGTTTTGAGCCCAGCTCTCTGTTCTGACTCTGACAGGCAGCAATTGCAAGCGCCAGGAGTATAAGCACAGGGCACAGAGCTAGCGATAGCCTCTGGGGTATACAGTCCCAGCTGCCAGCAACACGCAGCTCGGGAAATTCCCGAGCTGGAACCAATATTTTTATGTTTAAAAGTTTTCAACAGATTTTGTTAGCATAAAGTTGTATAACTGTTTTCAGTATGAACAACATTTAACAGCAGCAAGTTCCTCAGGTTAAGCAAGCACAGTGTGAAAAACTACCTTCTGTTTTTGCATTTGCCACCCTCCAAATCCCTGCTCCTGCGCTTCATGAAGCTGAGGATAAGCAATTATTTCTGAATCATTTTTCCTGCTATTTAGGACGACCAAAAGATTACGCATCCACCCAGCCTCCTCCCCTGCCCTGCGATCAGGACCTTAGGTGAGAAAATGAAAGCCCCTGGGGGCACTGCTGCCACTGTCTTCTACAGAGAATGAGGAACATTAATTTCCACATCAAAGCATATGATCCCATAGCATTAGAGAATCACAGGATTGAAGAGGTCTGAAAAGATGTCACTGTCAAAGGTTGGAACAGGTTAGACTCACGTCACCCCAGGCAGCCAGCTACCACATCCGCATTTAGTGACCAGCCAGGGTGCAGTTTCCCCAAACTGTCTCAGGTCTGCTAGCACTGGAAATTTTAATATTAATAAATGCAGATCTCATATTCTGTAACTGCAGCCTTACTTCTTGCCCTAGGCATATAAAGAATAGCTCTCACCTTCCTCTTTCCAGCAGCCATTTCCATGTTTGCAAACCAGCATTACATTTCCTACGCCCCCTCTTCTTTCCTGAAGATCTCCAACTCAACCCATCTTTCCTTTTAGACTTCATTGCTTAGGCTGTGATCAGTCTCACTGTGCTCATATTAATTTGCTCACTTGTTCTACATCTTTCAACCGCAGCTCCCCAAATCTGAATCTGAAGCAGCCCATGACCAAGGTTGTCCTCCTGTGCCAAGCTGAAGGATCATTTTGCAGGCCCTGTGGAGCAAGCCACCTACCTTTGTATTGCAAGATGGCTTTACCTTCAAAACATCACAGATTTTCTGACTTGGGCTTTCCTTTCAATTTACAATAACCCTCAGATTGTCTTCTACAAAACTACCTATGTTTAGATAGTTGATTATTTCTCAAATGAAATCCATCATATTCATCATTTTTACAAACTATATCTCCAATCTGTCAACATCATTTTAGCTACAAAATGCATCTTGTCTCTTACCTACTACCATCACATAAGCAGACCAGGATTGAACATCGCTTATAACAAAGGATGTGAGGAAGCAACAATTTTCAGATTCTAAACGAATATGTGAAAATTTGAGTTATAAAAAAATCAAGGTCTGGAGCACCTTCAATATACTCACCTCTAGTACCACAGTTGTGGCTCATCTCTAATGAGGTTTCAAAGGATAATTAAACCTAGACAATTTGGCAAATATCTGAATCTTCACTTATTCACCTTAGCTGACAGCTCTGGCAGATAGTTTGCAGTGCTGTAATTCCTAACACAAAGGGCGCGTAAGATCAGGCCCCATAGGCCGAATACTTTGGATAGCTTTCATAGCTTTATGCACATTAGGCGAAAAATGGCACTGGATAAAGTGCTGCAGTTAGCAATGACTTCCTCGTGTTCCTGTTATTTTCGGCAGCTCTGGTATTGGTACAGTTACACCAGCAGTTTTGCCATGTCACTTCTTTAAAATACCCCTCCAACTATTTTAGTGCACTACTGATGACTAACCTAATGTCCTGCAACATATTTCCCAAAGTTCACTCCAAGCAAACTTCCCAATAGGGAAGATGCAGGGAGGGCAGCACATGGGGAGACAGGATTACTGCATCTATTCTTATCCTGGGACTTCACACAATTTTAAGGAGGTTCCCAAAGTTGTCCGCAAGCCATATTCCCATTCTGTAAAAGTGCAATATTAAGAAGGACACCAAATGTCTGATTCCAAAACAAGATGTGGCCTCCCAAGAAAGGTAGCATTGGCGGTGCATTTGGTGACTTAGAGAGGTAAAAATGACATTAGCACATCCTAGTTATGTGAGCAATCATTAGTGGATTTTATAATCACAAATATCTCTGTTCTCAAATTATCTTCATTACTGGGATTGGAGTTAGAAAAGCAAGAAAATTAGAAGACTCATTTGTCAGGCAGAACCCATGTGCTGTGTTTTACACAAAGAAATTAAGTAAATTAGAAGTATATAGATTTTACAATTGCTGACATTTGCTAGCCACCCTATCGCACTATCTAACATTAAACTAACAGCCTATGTCATGAAATTATTTTAATTTCTACAGTTTTACTCAGAGTGACATGCTTCTCTCTTTACAAAGTTGTTTTACCCATATGCAAACATTTCATAGTTATCTGCTACAAACCAGCTTCACAATCTGGGAGCTGCATGAGAAAACTGTATCCTCTACCTCGAATATCAGCAATGTGCTGGGAAGACGTGCCAGCGTGCTAGAAAATACAAATGAGGCACAAAACTTCAGCAAGACAAGGGCTAAAGCAACACAGCACCGGTGTAGAGGGCCATGCGAAACTGCTCGGCTGCTGTAACGCAAGCCCGTCCCACTGGTGCCTGCGGAGAGCACCGCTGTAGGTGCCCATGCCACATGGCAGCTGCCAGCAAAGCAAGCACAGGCACCTGCGGCTGCCCGCGGCGCAGCCGGGCACAACGCGTAGGGCGAGTGTCCCTCAAGCGTGCGCAGCTGCATCAGAGCCTGGAAAGAAAACAGACGAATGCACTTGGAGGCCGCGCGTGGCCGAGCGCATAAGGGAAGGGAGTCACACAGCTTCGCCTCGGGCACACACGGAGCAGACAACTTGGGCGCGCAGCTGGCGTGGGTGCTGCTAGCAACACCCGTTCTAGCTCCCTACTTCGGAGAAGGATCAAGCCGTTATTCAGCTCACAGGACACACCCGAAACTTCAGGAACTTCACTGATTTCTCAAGGTCCTAACAACAATGGCCTGGGGTATACATACTCCTTGGAGATGGAAAAAAGGAAAAAAGCTTTTAAAGGTAATGTTGGATGCAAACTTCTTTAAGAGCCTAACAGTACTCTGATTTAAAAGTCCTCACTCTGAGTACGAATTCTTTTTCATGAAACTGTCGGATTTTAAGCCAGTCAGAATAGTCACCTGAACCCTATCAGAAATGGATTCCAAACTAGTCAGATGCTATACCTCAACACAACAGAGTTTGTACTTTTAGAGAAGAGATCTTTAAGGCAAGCACCCATTCTCTAGGTAACAGCTTTAGAAAGTACTCTTGCAGGAAGGTTTTGAAAAAGTACTAGTTATTTAATTATCTAAATTCCCAGGTGGAAATTCCAGGCTCAAAAATTTCTGAATCAAGTAAAAAAGCCCAAGACGACCTTGGATCCAAAAATCAAGGACAAGCTTGTGTGCAAAGAAAAGTGCTCAGGTGGGAATGCGCAACAAAACCTTCCAGTGAAAATGTTTCGTTCCAGGTCTCTGAAAACTTTGATTGTGCGAAGCTACAAGTCTCTGTGAAGCTGAATTCACAACGAAGAGACGCTTTTTTTTTCCCCCCTCCCAAGTCCTCTTTGGTTTAGCAAGAAATTTTGCATGGTTCAGCGGATTTTTAATTATTCACAGCCAAGCAACTAAATTCCTACTGGAAATCAAAATATGAAAGCAGGGTACCTTGCCGAGACTGTACAAGCAAGACGGGTCCCTCCCAGAGGATCAGCGGCGCTGGGCGCAGGCTCATCTCGCGCGCTGGCGCAGCTCCCTCGGCTGCACTCGCACAGACTGAGCGCTCAGCCCTGATTCATGATTTCAGGCTCCAGCCGTGGAATGCAGCCATTGAAAACCCAGGACTATTTTTACCCTCGAGCAGCCGCAGTATTTCTGTCCCATAGAGACTTCTAAAGCTCATGCCTTACCCTAAACACACACACATGCCCTCAACCTAAGCAGCTAAGATGCATGGTTCCCTGGTATTTAGTGTGGTTTTTGAACTGCACAGTTGCTATCAACAGGACAAAGCAGCTCAGACCCTGGCATTATTGTCAGCCCTCAGAAGTTGGACATTTGATCCTCGTTGTCAGAATTAGAAATTCCTCAGAAATGTTTTGCTTCAGGAGGTAAGATTAGCTCAGAGCAACGAATCTCTCTACAGTTTGCCTTGCAAACCACCAGCCCCAATCTGCATTTAACAAATGTGTAACAACACCTTCAGCTAACCGACAGATTGTAGATGTAAGTGAAGTTACTGCATGCCTAATCTTTGCTTTTAAGGAAAACACAGCCACCAGGTCAAGTCAAACCCCAAAAATTCACAAAGCAGGCAACAACATCAAGAAATATAATGGATTGTCTGAAATTAATAATTAGCATCAAATCACAGGCTAGTCATCTCAGCTAATTTTTCAAGATTATATAAAGGACACTGAACACTAGAAACTTTTACAGCCATGCTGTTTTGAACCTAATAGAGCCTATAAATGTACTTCAGAAAGAAAAGAAAGGCAATATATTCTTACACTAGGAGAATAAATAACAAGAAAAAACTTATTTTTACACAATCCACTGTAGTCAACATAATATACAAAAAAAAAAAAAAAAAAAAAAAAAAAAAAAAAAAACTCCACAAAGAAGCACAGAGCTGGACATGCCTAATGGGCCCAGGTCCGTAAGAACCAACACACTCATTCTTTGGTTCATATGTGTAGTTTAAGACAATGAAAAATAACTGTAGACATTTCTGAGGAATTTGCAGTTAAAACACAAGAGACAAGACACAAAAGTGAATTACCAGCAACAGTCACTTAATATTAAACTTCTTCTTTGGAAGCATCTGGAGGTCTAGGTAAGAAGAGCTCAAAGATATGCATCACATCCTACAAGCATGATCCATCCCATCTAAAATTTTGCTGATGGTGAGAGAAGTCCTACATGAAAGATGAGACTGGCAGGTTCTTAGGAAGGGAGTTCCTTCCTAATATCTACATCAAGCAGTAGATGCTACAATCTAGTTGATGCTACAACCAGGTTCCTAGTGAGCTTTAGAGGCAGCAACCCAATTCACGTTCCTTCAAAGCGCTGCTACAATGCAACCCTTAGTACCTTAACACCAGGTGTTACTGAAAGACAAATTCTTGGCCAGAGATACTCAATGCTATAGCAGTCTGCATTCCAGAGAGACTCCTTTTACAAAAAAAAAAAAAAAGAAAGTAACCCAATAATCAGAAAAATATTTCTCTGATCACTCATAACTGAGTATCTCTAGTGCAACATGGACTGATTCTGCAGCGCTGAATGTGACCCTTTTAAGTGAGTCACGTGCTGGACTCACTTTTGTGTTTTATGTTCTCAGAGAGTCTATTAAGAAAGTGCAGGGAGCACCAGAAAAACAGCAGCGAAGTAGGTACCACAGGGAACAAGGATACTGCAATTAAAGTGTGCTGAAGAAGATGAAACATACCTTAAGTGGACCAGGATCTGACACCAATGACCTGGAGCTCAGAAAAGGTGCCAAATAAATAAAGGAGCAATATAAGCTTGTAATGTCCACAAGCCTGAGCCACTTTAACCTTGTGCTGTGGGAAATAAAGCAGAAGAAATGCTGTTACTGTGAAGTTGTCTCTCCATGCGGGATTATTCCCAGTGAACAGGCTTCTGCTATTTCTGCAATGAGCTGACTCTCCAGAACTCCCTCTCAATTGCAGCATCCAGCTTCACACTTTCTATTCTATTTCAAACTAAGAAGTAGGAAGCACAGGTTGTCTGCCCGCAAAATACTTACTGCTTGCAGAATACAGTGCCTCCTATGACTGGGTCTCACAAAAAACAGAGGCATAAGAAACTTATTGGTACAAAATTACATTTTCTAGAACTGTAGAACTGTAGAACATTTAAAGTTCACAAGCTACTAAATAGAATTCAAAGAAAAAAAAAAAAGCTTTATTAATACAAATCATATTCTCCTGCTGTGAGTACCTTATATTTAACAAGCTTCACTTTTTTCCCACCCCCAACCCCCCCTCTTTTTCCCCTTTTTTCTTTCTGGAAATGAAGGCTATTTGTCTCATTTCTGAAAATTAGGAAAATGCAACACATCTTCTAAAGCATTTTCATGTGTAATCAAGAAAACAACAAAAAAATATTTTTAATTTTGGATAAGAGCTCTGTTTCTTTGCTAAATGCAAGAGAGAGGTGCTTTAAGCTTAGTTTTCAAACTGATAATGCCTTTGCATTAAGCTAGAAATCCAACAAAAAAGATTCCCACAAACAGACACTCATTTCTTTTTTGACAGATTCAAGTGCCAGTGGCCGCAACTAGTTGTCATCATCATGCATCAGAAATGCACATGTGCTAGAGAGAAACGGCTGCATAGCCAGCAGCAACCAGACAGGCAATCACAGCATAGGAGAGTTGCTAATTGCAGTTTTTGCTAATTGCAAGCCTCAGACTCATCTGCATTCTCACAATTTCAACACTGCACTCAATTCCAGGAGAAGCCTTACCTCCCTCCCCGGGATACATAGTTACAGAATCAACTCGATGCCGGTGGCAGAGAATAGGAACTGATTTCACCTGTACTGATGCAAATCCAAAGCGCAAGTGAGGAAAAGCACAGATTGCAACATTTGTACTTACTCCTGTCTCCAGAAGGAAGAAAACTGCAAGCGGAACCTTTTAGCCTATGGTTGGGGCTTACACTCATGCAGCCACATTGCTTGATAGCTCCCTAGCAGGACTCAAAAAACTAATCACTATACATCTTGTTTCATTTACTGTTTCTTAATGGGCTACTTCAAACAAGGATCCTGGACTAGATGGAATTTTCATCTGACTTAGAGTTGCTTTGTTTTTTTTTTTTTTTTCCAGGAACACCAGAGCTGGCAATATTGAGCTCTTTAATATATGTTATCTCAACTTGTGTGCAATTCAACTATTGGCTTTTAATATTACCTATAATATTAGGGGCATTCATTGTGTGTGTGTGTGTGTGTCTGTGTGTGTGTGTATGCGCCAAAGAATTGTTCATTAATGAAACCTGAAGGTTTGCGTTTGATGCTGCTGCGTACATTAGCAGAAAAGCTAAATTCTACTCAGAAAAAAACCTCAAAATCCCTGCAACAATAAAATGTCAAATCAGCAACAGAAAATGCCAACATCTTAAATTTAATGCTGAAGCCCAATTCAAACGTGCTTACTTTTAATTTTGTCTTCTTTTATTGTTACATGTCATTTGTCAGATAATGCAAATGTATGAGTTTCTTAGAGAACCTCTCTTATAGACACTTTCCTCTAAATTCTTTCTTAGATCACATGCTGTTCTTTCTTCTTTTTTTTTTTTTTCCACTTTCTTAATTTCACTGTCTTACATCAAGAGCTAAAAGGACAATCTCTAAAAATATATACACAAATATGAACTGTCCTAACCCTTGTTGAAAAAGTCAATCTCCTATATTACTACATTCCCAAAGTAGCCCCTTGGCTGATGCCACAGAACACAGATTGGCAGGAAATACAGGACCAAACACAACCACAACAGGGCAGTAGAATAAAAGTTCAGTCGTTTAACTTGGCTAAATGAAATCACACATGCAGCATTCAACTGACAAAAAAGGAGGGGGGGGGAAAGAACAAAAAAAAAAAGACCTGTTTTCCTTTGGCCTTTTTAAATTCATTTTGAAACTGTGTATGTAAGAAAAGCCATTTGACTTGTACAAGTCATAATAGGGGTCTCCTTTCTCATAAAGCCTACTTTTATAGGTAGCAGTGCTATCCACATTGAAAGATTTTTCAGCTCTTTCACACTTTCCAGAGGGGACAACTAAGATCCTGCTGTCCATGCTGGACATGTTGCTGTTTAGGAGAATCAGTCATTAGCTCAGTAAGGAATTCCCATACGCCAGCACTTCCCCAAATAAATACAGTAGAACATTCCATATTTAACAAGCACCAACCATGCATCTTGAAGTCCTAACCAAGTCCAAGCTACAGAGTAAGCTTAGAAGCATGCAGTCAGCCCAGGATTTTTCAGAGAAGGCTGGAAGACAGAGGACAACCTGCGTTACTGTGCTAGCTCAAACCTGCCAGTGTTCAGGGGTTTTGGGCTATGCTTTTAGGACATCTACCCCCTTCAGCTCTCATCCAGCACATCTAAATGGCATATGTACATTAACAGCTTACACACCGGGACCACGTAATTGAAGGTGTGGTTAAAGGAGACACTTGAGCCTTGGTTAACTGCAGTGGGACATCTGTTATTGATCTGATGGAACAAATCTGAGAAGGGTATCATTCATAGGGGATAGGTTGGTCTCAACGGTTTCTCAGCACTACACACCAAGCTACACTTACTACCCAAGAAAGAAATCTGAGTGACATAGCCAATACTGAGCCAGATCTTGCAAATCTGGTCACAGATACAAGAGAGATCCAGTAGCAGCAACCAGCTAAAGCTCTCCCATGGGCAGCTGCTATTTCAAGAGGTCAGATTCCAGTAAAAGGGGCAACGGCAGACGGTGGGAAGGAACACCTAAAAGCTGAATGTCAGTGCACACCCACTGCATGGATGCAAGCCCTGGCAGCCTCATTCAGACACATATTGCAGCTATCAATGAAACAGAGCAGCTTCAGTGCTATTTCTTCTGACATATAGGCATGTACGTGTTCTTGTCTTCCAAGTATTTACCACCTGCAACAAAGTATTTCTAGGATACAATTTCTGACAGTCCTCATATGTCGTAACAACTCTCCACCAGTATTTTCTTCTAAGTTTACTGATTCTAAGAGCTTGTCTCTAGCTGTATCAGTTAACTTACTAAAATATAGCACTCCTCCTGGAAAGTCTTCCTTACATATGCCCTTAGGTCAGCAAAGCTACCAAAACACTGTCACTAATTCTTACCCCTTGTAGGGCTCTATGGACACTATGCACCTAACCTCGCTAATGCACCTTGCAAAAGCTTCTGACCAGAAGGCAGTTAAATAAATATACATCCAATACATCCAGCTTGTACAGTGATGCCTTCTTTGGCAAAAGGCATCGTTTTCACAGGAGTGCAAACACCTTTTTTTTTTTAATTTCTTTGCAAGTTTTCTACACAGAAGGCAAGGGATCCAGAAATACATTTCAGCACATACTTAACTAAGCAACTATAAAGCCACATTTTACAAACATCTGTCAGAAACCTGCAAAATAAAGGTCAGAATCAAGTGGACTCCCATCTTTTCCCAAAGATGGGAAAAAAAATTTTTCTTCTTATACTGGCTAACCACAAATGGGAATGCTCTTCTGTGCTAAAGGGCAAAGTGCTTTCTTTAGGATGAGATAAACAAGCATTCGCTATGAGTACTCGCAGCCCTGTATTTCTGTGGCACCCTGCACGCTCAGCAACATGCTAAGTAAGCTCTCTGCCAAAGTCACAAAGATCAGTGCCGCCCTGTCCTCAGTGCCGCTCTTGGCCTCAAGAGAAAGGAGCTATTCTCCCTTTACTGCAGAGCATAGAAACACACAAAAAAGAAAGTAATGCTCCTGCAGATGAGCAAAATTATTTCCAAACATACATGGTTTTCCCTCCACTTAGAAAGCCCATTAGGGATCAATGATAAGATACCAGTGAATGTTCAGCCCTTAGTCTGGAGAAACACAGAAGGAAGAGAATCAACAATAACAAAAGCTGGAGCCATCCAGCCTTAAGTCTCTACTACTGAGCCAAGATTCAAACTGAGATCAGAACTACACCGAGATGAATGCACTTTCCCACTGTGTGGACCATAAGTGAACAGCACTAATCAATTTGCCATTTGGAATAAAATAGTTTTGTGTATTTTCTCAACTAGCACTGTTCCATTATTACCACAGAGGCTGGTATCCATCTATGTAAAATTTCCTAGGATTTTTGTCCCTGTTTCACAGTTTAATGTTAACCTATGTATGCCTGATTCCTTGTAAACATCAGCTTTTCTTAAAACTAGTAATTTGCATCAAAGATGCATCGCTGTGGGGAGTCTTCAAGCAGTGCAGATTGGCACTGCAGCTCCTTCTGTGAAAAGCTATGGATTTATCCGCACTGAGGATTGAGCTGGTGTATTTAAAGGCTATAAGGATCATTAGTCTCACGTAGTTTGCATCACATCAGCCACTGAACTTTGCAATCCCCAGCCAAACATTGGATCAAGTGTTTCTGGAGAGAGGGAGATGCATGGAAAAATGACATCAAGAGAACACAGAAGCAGTGTAAGGCAGCAGATAACGATGTGAGTGGATTTCATAATCACTGTCTACCTTTAGCTTTGTAATATATAAAAACTCACTGTCAAGATTTTCTATTAAACCTTTACAACACTAAGATCTCAATGTGCTGGAAATAACCCAATGCAATGCATTGGAAAATTGTTAAGCCATAATCATTTTAGCTAAGAACATCATATTTATGACAGCTCCACCATTTTCATTACAGCTTTGGCAAACATGGAAAGCTTTTTACTCCCCATTTAACAGCTATTTTTGTAGAGACCAGAACTACTATTAATACTACAGTATTAGAAGCTGTGGCTGCATTTTAATCAGAGCTATTTTCTCCTTGCTCATCTTGGGGAAAAGAAAAAAAGATTGTGTCCCACCAATTTGTCTGTCGGCTGCTGTGAGAGTATATAGGGTTTTACATAGAGTATCCATCTGCTTTCTTAACAGTAGTACAAGATAACAAAAAAATCACAGATTTTCTCTCAAGATAACATAATGCCAAATCAGGTAAATGAAACTCAAGAAACCAAAGACAGAAAATACAACCATCTCTGACTTACATGGTACATCTGCTGCAACAAAGATCAGGTTTGCCCAAGCCCCTTTTTAAATGGGACTCAAAGTGATGCTGAAGCCTTATTGCTGTATATCTGTAATTTCCTTTCTGGAACTGTCATTCAGACAGCATCTCTAACATAGAGATCTGATTCATGGGCAAGCCATGCAGTGCGAAGGGGGACTAAAGTGCTAAGGGACTAAAAGTCTGAGCACTGCTAACCAAGCCAGAGAAAAAAAGTTATCATCAAGGTCAGCACCTCCACTACCCATTAAAGACTCTTAAGTAACACCACACACCGCAAGATCTACGCAGCACATAAAAGGAGGCTCACTAATAAGCAAACTTCAAAATTAAGAATTCTAAGAAGAACAAGGTAAGTTATTTGGAATCACAACTGCTGATTCCTGCACGTTTAAGCATAAGACAAGTGATCTTATTTTTGTCCCAGTTTGCCTCTATTAGTTCCCTTCATCTCCTTCTCTTATTCTTCCCATGGCTTGTGATAGTAACTTCAAAACCACAGTATCTGCAGAGCTGGTATGCGTGTGTATTTTTTAGCTGGCCTAACACATACGCTATAATATTACAAAGTAGTAATAATATAACCAGTTTTAGGATTATTGATTTGCAAATGTCCTTCACAACATGGTACTAAGCCTGAAAGCATGTTCTTCCCACTGCTATCATAGATATTAGCAACCAGATGACTATGGTTATCCCACCGTGCCCTCAAAATGGGTGGCAGTTTACTGGTGGCTTTTTTTTTTTTTTTTTTATTTTAAACCTACAATTCATGAATGACTCAGATCCCCCAGAGATTCATCTGAAATATTTACAAATGAGTGATTAACATAGCCATGCTTTGGTAAGACAGACAATCCCACGTAACCTGCAGCTCCTGCTAAGCGGGAAGCCCATGTTTTCAGTTGCCGAGCTGCCTTTATTAAACGCTTTCCAAGGCACGCTTTCCGTCACATAGGCGGCCCACAACAGCAAGTGTTCTCATAACCAAGTGCTATCCCCAGCAGGTAACGAGGAGGAAAACAAAATGTCCTGATCAAGAAAGGATGAGAAAAGCATACAAAATCTATAGATTGTCAAGACACTCACCTCTGTTTCTGCCGCTTGCTTTTGCCTTGTAATATGGAAACCTGCGTAAAAACAAAGAAAAAAAGAGATTTAAAAAGAAAAAAAAAGTCTTCACTAAAAACAAACAAAACAAAAACAAACAAAAAACAAACAAACAACAACAAAAAACCAGAAAACATTGACCACCAGAAAATCCAGACAGGTTCAAATATATGCTTAAGTTTTACTCATCTCAATATGCATACTGAGCTGAAACATGCTTGAAGAAGTAGGTACATGGTTGGTAGAAGCAAGTCTCCAGTTTGATTTTGTATCATTTGTACTGTATTTCCAGCTCTGCTTTGAGAATAATTATTGTTGCGCCCTTTGCTGCAGCCTAGGAGTCATAACGGCCCCAGTGGATACTGTGGGTGTGGGAGGCAATGGTGAAGACAAGACTAACGCAGTGCTTCAGCAGCAGCACGTGGAAGATGAAAACCAGTCAAAAGCCAACCACAGAACCCATGTCTGACCACCCTTCCCCTGTCTCCAAAAGCCCTCAGTGTCACTCTGAGATCCACCAAATCTCGCTTTCATGTTGGTCTCAGAATTTTGCTTCCTATCCTGTTGGGTTTCCTTATTTTTATACAATTTAAGATTTTGATACCGCACACCATACTTGCTTTTTGTTCTGATCTGGAAGGCCCTCCTAGCAGAAATACTTCCAGCTCCACATGCTAGACCATGGAAACCACAAAGCAAGAAGAAAAGTGGCAAAAGGGGGCATGGTTTCTTATAAAGCGACACATTTTCACCTCTACAAATAACCTCTCTCAACAACATTGGAGCCCTAAGGCCCTGAGGGATGCCTCTCAGAAAAGGACAGCACCGAGGAACTGCTCCTCTCCTCATGGGGGGTTTGGAACCCCCTTCGCTGCGCAACACAAGGTGAGCACAGGCAGTTCAGGGGCACCGCTCCCGGCCACCCCTGCCCACAGAAAGGGCACAACTGTGACAAAATAGACCGAGGGAAAGCAGCCCTCGGACGCGCCAAGCAAGAGCCAGGCTCTGCCGCGTGTCTAGGCCTGGCGTCTTCCCCATGGAAAGCTGCGCCCCCATCCTCTCCAGGGCAGCCAAGCTCAGCCGAGCCTCCCCCAAGCCTCAGGACAGCGGGCCTGGGCTGGGGCTGCAGCACTCCCCTCTGTGCCCTTGGCAGGCAAGGGTGGCCGGTGGGCACACTGCCAGTCCTTGCAGCGGCTCCTCTTCGTCCTCTCAAAGCTGCTCTGTGAGCCCAGCCGGTGCCGCGAGCAGGTATAGCCCAGCCAGCAGCCTCAGGATCTCCCCTCAGCGCCTTTCCGGGGCCAGCCTGGCAGAGAGAGGAGCTGCACGCAGCTCAGGTAAGGGGTTGAGGGCACTGGCAGGGCAAGGGGAGCAACAGAGAGATTGGGAGAGATTGGGTCCGCTACAGCCAGTGGCCCTCTTCTGAGCTCGCCACCCGCTTTGCAGATTGCCTGCGCATCCTCAGATTCATAAACAGAAGAGATGTACTGCCCTACTGGATGTGCTCTTTTACGCCTGGAACACAATTCTGGGGCTCATATAAATTGTGATTTCTACTAACTGTTCTGGCACTATAAAAATTTCACTTAAGCAGAGAATGTCCTTTTAGTCTTATTTTCTTGTAACACACGGATATTGTATTAAAAAATCACCACTACCAAAAAAATATTTTTTCAAACAGAAAATATTATTATATATATTTCTAAAGTAGAGTAAAAGCACATTCTGGATGTGGGAAATGAGTCAATTTTCCTGCAAAAAGAAGGGGGCCAGGCAGGGGATTACGGTCAGGAGAAAGCTGCCCTTTCACTATCGGTATGGATTCAGATCCTTATTTTTGCTCTCCGAAACACAGAGGAACACTGTCAACAGACAGCACCTTACATCCTATATACATTCCTGATATACCTGGATACAACAGACAAGCCCGTGGTGGGACTGAAACAAGAAGATATAAGCAATGCTGTAGCTGAGAAATGATAGCCTTTGTAGTACAGACCTGTAGGTTAAAAATTAGTAGATAGTCCTGTTGGCTGTCCCAGGCTCGCTCTGTATGTAATTAGCAAACCAAGAGGAAGTGCTCAGAAACAAACACGCCGGGATCAACTCAACCACCTGCAGCAATACTCCAGCGGAGAAGCAAGAGGTGTGCAGAGCAAGGCCTGGCCTCCTTTCCAGCCCAGAGGATTCAGGTTTCCAACATTTCTAGAGGTGCAAATTTCTCTTGACAGCCACAAATTCATCTGAAGAGTGACGGCAATTAAAGAAATATATTCTGTCACATTGCAGGGTTTTATTTTATTTGATAATGCGTTGATATATATATGCACACAAAAATGAAAAGCATATTTTGACATTTAAAGCCATCCTAACTTGTCTTGCCACACAGCCCAAGCTGTCAAGAGAAATGTGGGAGTGCTGCAAAGTTTTTAGATAACAACAACTTCTAATGAAGATAAAGTTGAATTTTTTAAGCAAATTAGAACACACACAGCTTCTCCCATGCTAAAACAAAAAAGAAAAATGTTTGTCTAACAGACATTATCCTGACCCGTCACTTCCCCAAAGCCACAACTGTGACTGATGCCACTGCAGTCTGAGTGCAAGCTTGTCTTCTCCAGAGACTACTTTGGTGGCAAAGGTGCCAACCTGAGACTCAGAAGACTGTGATTCAAATCTCAGTTCTGACACATGCAATTTCTCTAACTTTGGACAACTTTTTTGACTGTCATCCTTTCTCTGCTTCCAGTCTAAAGACAGGTTTCTGATATTTTCTCTCCCTTACACTTTGGGAATAGAGGAAGAGGATAGCTTGGATACCAGAAGTGATCTTGGGTAGCACATAGTTCTGTGGAGGGTAATTTCACTATCCATAAAGAGTAGTTGGCATTTCCTGCACTTTTGTGGACTTCTAATTACATACACTCTCCTCACTTGCTAAACTCACCACATTGAATGGATGGCTCTAAGCATAGAAGTTATCAGTGTGTACATTCATATCAACTGCAAAATTTGTTTTGAAACTTATGCAAGAAGAAATTGTGGACCTTTCTTCCAAGGTACACTCTCCAAGGATATACAAGTGAGGAAGAGCCTGGTGATCTAGCATGTATCAGAGAGCACACTACAATATTCTATAATTTCAGAAGCACGAAGTACATATCTGATGAAGAGGTGATAAGGAGAACATCTGAGAAGCATTAAGACAATCCCATGAGTGCCCAGATGGAATGGCTGGCAAGGGCAACCATCACCTATCCACACAGCGGATCTGCAGGACAATGCACAGCTACAAGCCGTTCCACTCTGCAAAAGAAAGGAGAGAAACATTGCCAGCTGGGGCTATAACTCTAATCTTACTGACCTTGGCCCCCTCCAGTAGCAGCTTAGTAGCAGGGAAAGCACACACAGTCCTTCAGGTTAGTCATTCCAAAAGGGAGTGATAGGACAGGGAAAGCAACAAGCTCTCCTCTCTCACATTTTTTTTTTTCCTCCTCCTTCCTCTGTGGTATACACAGAAAATTATTTTTTCTTCTCTTTGTCCTTTCTCTCGTTTCCTTCCCTCTTTTGTACCACATACCCCAAGAACTGCTGGACAAATATATAAAAATAGGTCAAGGGCAAGGTCAAAAATATCAAAGAAAAAATGATAGATTCAGTTTAAAAAGTTTTCAGAAGGACTGTGTAAACAAGACTACCTGTGAGAAGTATCAGGCAAAGAACAAAGGGCCAGTTCAAACCTGGGACTGCCCCAATGACAGAAGCAATAGCAGCTGCACCTACATTAGTGTTTTCATTTGGAATAGAAGTGTGATTCTGAAGCAACCGTCCCATCATTCCCACACACTGTGCACTGGCTGCCATCCTGCAGCAGTGCACAAACTCAACCAATCTCCTTTGGATCAAACAAAACCTGAAATGCACCCTATGAGAGTGCTCAGTAGATTCCAGCTCTAATGGGTATCCAGTGACTAGGCTGGAGCTAGTCTAAACTGCATACGCAGACTGTGGACCATCCACTTCTCCTATCTTGCTCTGGAGAATGACTCCTACTGTGCACTAGTGCTCACTAAGAGATGTTGTGACAGATGCTATGGAGAAGACAAGACAGCCTTCTGTCAAAGAAACAGTAAAGAAAAGATGCAAGACAACAGCAGAGGAGATGCCTGCTACTGTATTTACCCTGTTTGTGTTGTTTTATGACACTCATAATGGATATATGTCAGAGAGACATCAGTAAAGAAATAATTTTATCTCCCTCTCTCCACTCATTCCAAAAACCTGCAGCCAGTGTGAAATGGATCTTGATTATATAACAAGCCAATCTTTTCAGTCCTAAAAGATGACCAGCATATAGAAGCTGGTGGAGTTACATTTGCAGCGAGTACGCAACTATTGAGGGGTTGTTTTCCCCACAGAGTTTTTAAAAGCCTACTTCAGTATAGATGTTTTACAAGGCTTANGGTACGCAACTACTGAGAGGCTTTCCCCACAGAGTTTTTAAAAGCTTCTTCAGTATAGATGTTTTACAAGGCTTACAATGCTGGCAGTCACCCCTCAAGGAACGAAATAGCACTATGCTAAATGCACCTGTTTGGTTTTCACCAAACACACAAATCCCCACTCCATCGTTATCTTCTGTGTGTTAAACCTTAGCACCTTAATTATGCTAGTATATTGTCTGCGGAGCCACGTGATAAACTGGGCACTGAACACTTGAATGCTTCCCTTTTCTAGGGAGAGCATGTCTTCAACTACATTGCTGAACCTACATCATTTCAGCATTCTGGCTTCCCTGGTGCAGCCCTGGTGCAGTGATGGTCATCCTGACATAGAAAGCAGTGTGGCTTCCCTGCTGAGGCCAGTCTTCATCATCACTTTTCAGAATTGCCTGAAGCAACCTGGATGCAGTGACATTTTCATAAAGCAGAAGGTGAAGCTAATCTGGGGACATTTGTTCCCTTCTGCAGAAATCAGGTAGAGTTTCCAGAAGAAGTGACTTTCACCTCATGAGTCCTGCATCCTGGAAAGATAAAGCCTAAAAAGGATTTGGGCAGTGCCAGTGACATGTTGAGAGTCTCTTCTTGCCTCTCTCTAAGGTAGTAGAAGGTTAACAAAGCTCTCTTGTCAGTCTTGGATTGTTTCATTGCAAATTAGTTCCCATCTAGAGAGGAGCAAGAGAATCAGCCATGGAGGAAAGGGGTGCATTTGTTTCTACAATACCTTTTGTTCATGCCAGCAATATGGAAATGCAAGATAAGGGCTTCTATTACCCTGAGGCTATAGGGTACATTGTACTCCAAGCACAAGCCTAAGTCTTATTAATGCAAACAGGAGCTGAGCATGCTCAGCAAGAGGGGACGAGAGCCACTGCATTTTCATTGGTACATGGGAAGGTGCATTTTCATAGGTGGGAAACATCTGCTGTGTAATTCTTTTCCAACAACTTCCGAGACAGCCTGAAGACTTTGCTTGGAGAAAGTGAAATGGAACAGAAACACACGTGTTAGCTAAAACCACCTAACATTACAACATCATTCAACAAGTCCCCATCTGTACCAGTACTAATTCACTGCTTCAGCTGACCCATCTGAACACAGCAGGCTAAATAAATTAACAGGTGATGAAAACACAAAATATATATTCAGAAATGACAACACCAACAAAGGAAGAAGTAGTATAACTTTCACCAGAGATATAGCATATAGTATAAAATGGGCTGAGAAAGACCGGGAGTACGTGTCTCCCAGGATGCAGGAGGAGCATTCCCCACTAGGGCACAAACGCATGCCTTAAATACTCAGACGGGATGGAGTAATTCCTGGGGGAGTAAGAGCTCCATGTGGCACTTGTAGCAGTTCAGCTTGTCCCATGCAATATCTGTGGGATGACATTAGCAAGAAATTGCTTTGCCCCGTCTCTAGCCCCTGCGGTCGCATGGACATTACCATCACCAATTCCAACCACCAGAATAAATGCACCAGAAGTTAAACACAGAGAATCACGGTGTAGTTAGAGTTAGAAAGGACCCCTGGAGATCTTCCAATCCAGCCTCCTGCTCCAGCAGGATGAGCTACAGCGGTTTGCCCACAACCAAGTCCAGTTGTGTTTAGAATGTCATCACAGCTGTAGGCTCCACAGTCTGTCTTAGCAACCTGTTCCAGGGTTCAGTCATCCTCATAGCATTTATCAATACATTGATTAAAACAGAACATGGAAATTGCTGAAACTCACAGGGCCAAGTTTGCAAGTTTAGTAAACTGCAGACCACAGACTTGCACTGATTTGCTCAGCCTGAGAGTGTGGTTCAAAGTTCAAGCCATACCTCCTTTTTTCTTTTTTTTCTTTTTTTTCCTCCCTCAAAGGGACCATAAATTGATGATTTCATGAAAAGGGTCTCCTCCTCTAACTAACTCTGTCAAGGTGATCTTCGTTGTACTTTACAGTTGATGGAAACGATTGCTTTCAATGCCTTGAACTGTTTCTTTCCATAGCTTCTGAGATAACAGTTCCTTCTCCTAGCCCTCTAAGCCCTACCCCCAAGTGGCCTTTGCTGAACTCTCCTGATGCTCCACGCCTTTCAGCTTCTCCAGTTCCAATGGCTTCTATCCTTTCTCTTGTCTTTCTCCTCTACATTTCATCTCATTTGCAAATGCAAATTAAGCTGCCCTGATGTCTTGTAAAGCACATCTTCTGTCCAAAGTGAAATCTCAAGCTTGTTTCTCTTATATTTTTATGCAAGTGTTTATCAGTTTCCCCAAACTCAGCATGGCTAAAGCAGATACTTTCGCTTTCTCCCCAAACCTCTCCTGACTGTTATTTTCTTTCCTAAAGACTTGTGAACAGTTAAAGCACCTAACTTGAATATCATATGCATCTTGGAGCTCACTCTCAATTCTTATATCTAAGCTATACCTCAGCCTGGCAGATGCTTTTGCACAGCACCTGTAATAAACCAGCCCTAGCATCCTATCATCTGCAGAGATAAAACTCTCCTAACAAATGCAATCCTCTTCTACAGGTATTCACCCAAAATTACTTTAAAGTTACTTACTTTAAAGACCATTTTAATAGACTATTCCTTTGACACTTATTTCTTTCTATGCAAGCCTCCAATCATTCCCTTCTCTCCTTCACATCAAAAATCAGTTACTTATCTTTGCTGATTTTTTCACAGTTTATTCTCTCCTATAGGTCATCTCTTGCCTCTTCTCCAATACCCAAAGATTGATTTTGACCTCTGTGGTGACACCAGGGATTCTATAAACTCTGATGCAAAGTCTGTAGATGTTTTATGCCCCTTGGGTGACTTCTAGCTCCATGAAAAAAGTCTGCAGGATTTAGGGCCAGGTTTTGTCTTACAAGTATTTTCTGAAACCAATAGAACTATTCACTGTGCGCAAAGTCAGGCATATTATACCTTAGGAAAGATATGCTTTGTTGGTACTACTACAGAAGCACTACTATCTCAGCACAGCTAAGAACAAATTCTCCTGGCACAGGTGAAGCTCATAGCAGCATATGACATTGTTTTGTGCTGTGACTTACACCAGTCTACATGAAAGTCCATGAAAATACATATGCGTGTGTGTCAACAAAAGTATTTTTCAACTGTGATAGGTCTTCTACTACTACACCCAAGTCCCAATAAACAAACAACTGAAAATCAAATGAAAACCTCAACAAATTTTTCCATACTAAGAGACTTTTTTTCCGGGCTAAATCTAGTTTAATCTTTTTCTATGACTGCAACAAAAATGTATAAAATTAGCCAACTGATAAAAGCTAAATCATATCTATATATACATATATATATATGTATATAATATATATATATGTACGTATCTATCTATGCATCTTGATACACAGACATTTAAAATATTTTTACAGAGAGTATGTATTTCTGCAGCTGAAGTTGAAAAACTGACAGCCTAGGCAAAAAAACAACATAGTTTAAATGTAGATTCTTCACACTGTTGCAGGAACATATGTATACCAGGACATTAAAGGATACATCTAGGATTAGAGGAGTGCTTAGACATGACATCATCCTTTAGCTTCTCCTGAGACTATCTGCAGGAGTGATGATTTCACTTAATGCTTATTGCCAGAACTGTTCTCTTACACATACATCACCAGTAATGCGTATGTGTAAAAAGGGTTTAGAGGTGCCTAACTCATCAATTAGACAACAGCACTAGATCTGTACAACTCCAAAGAAATAAAAATAAATCAGTTGCTTAGAGTACTGTCAAACATTAGATACAAAATATGGTTGATAGTGGACCAAAAAACACCAAACTTAATACTATACTAAAAATTTAGCTCACTGGATTGGTAAGTAGAGCCACTATGGTGGTTTTCCATTGCATTACACATACATTACAGCACCGTATCATACCAATTTCATTAAAATTATATTAGTACAAAACTTCCCTAATTTGCTAATTTTGCTAATTTGCTAAAAGAAGAAAATATATTTTTCCCCAGCTAAAATACGAGATCATTGAGAGACAATAAACACCAGGTATTTTGATGCCATATTCTGCAGAATTACATTTACAAATCAGAGTTCCTCTCCAAAAGCACTTTGGCTGCCCACTGAAACCTTCCTAATACTCTGCACATAAACGTGCATTTGTGGGAAACATCTTGCAGAATGTACACAAGGTGGTTAAGAGAGAAGAAACTCCAGAGTATTGAAGTACAGCACCAAAATTAAAAGCATCACTGGCACACTCTTCAAAGAAGCAGAAATCCAAGCTTTCTGCAAGTAAGACAGTAATATACCTAAATGTAGATCAGCATCTACTAATGAGAGCTCAGAAAACAGATGTTGCTGATAGCACACAAGCTGCATTTGATTTTTTTTTAATGGATGCAGGACATGAGTAACAAAGCATGTGCATTTCTACAGAACCGCTTTTTTGAGGGGCTTTACAGTCTATTTATTTTCTGATATTTATCTTATTCCTACTGAAAAGCTCCATTTAATATTAAAGTTACTTTGTTCTGCTTTAATAGCAATTTTCTTAATTCTTGAAAAGCTTGAGAGTACACATTTACGTCGACTAAACGCTCATCTCTTTCTTTACGTACATTAATAGAAAACTTATCTGTTCAACTTCCACAATTCATTGCAAGCATCCAAGGCTTCTATAATTACTATTCAGCCCTTAAATCCAATGCACACAAAAGGAGTGCCCTGTAGCCCACAGGAGGGCAGGAATAGCACTGTGTATTTTGCAGAGAACCATCTTTCACCACAGAAAGCTTCCCAATCCTCCAAGTCCCACAGCTCCTTTTAGCAGCATTTTAAGATAAAAGTGAGGATTACAGTTTACTGAAGGGAACAAGCCCCAGCTCTCAGCTCCTCGACCAATGGCTCATGCCAGTTTCTAGAGAGGATTAGCCTCACCTAGTCTACAGAGCCCTATGCGGCTCCACACTACGAAAACTGAGGGGAATTTGTATGGCACTTGGGCTGTACACATTTCTAAATGTCATAAAATTAATAAAGTTCCTTCATTTCACCGCAATTGCTTTATAACTGCATTTAAAAAAAAAAAAAGTGCTGAACTTTACATGGCTGTTACTGAGTTTGAAAGTCCTCTCGCAGCCGTGGACTGAAACACTGTGGAACTGGTGCCAAAGGCAACACCTGGAGGCAACAAGCCAACAGGGGCTATCTAGCCCCACTATCAAAACACACACCCTGCCCTGCACAATCAACTTATTTCTGTCCTAATTCACCCATGTCCTTCCCTCCATTTTTATCACGGTTACTACAAGTCTCCTTCTGTGACTGCCTCCTCTGCTTTTGCTCTTTTTGTCTCTCTGCTGCAGATGACAACAGCCTTGTTCTTCACTCCCAAACCCAACACCCTCCAGGCATATAACAGGAGGAAATTTTTGAAACAAGTCCCAAGGGACATCACTAGCCAGCAGGCATGACTAATTACAGTGATTAAACTAATGGCAGAAGATTATCACATTGCCACAGCAGGCCATTTGTCACATCCTGCCCACGGGAAAGGTTCACTCCCTGTCTCAAGGGCTGTTTACCTGCCCTATGCAGCTTGTGCTCAGGCACTTCTACTGGACACGGTCCTGCAGCTGCTTCCTCCTGCAGCAGCGGAGAGGAGAGTCATCGCCAGCTTGGCCTTGCGGACAGGACCAGGCATCACCAGCTGGATAGATGAGGGGAGAGCGGTGGATGTCATCTACCTTGACTTCACCAAGGCTTTTGACATCGTCCCTCATAACATCCTCCTGGACAAGCTCCGGAAGTGCGGGCTGGATGAGTGGTCGGTGAGGTGGATTGGCAACTGGCTAGATGGCAGAGCTCAGAGGGTGGTGACCAGCGGTGCAGAGTCTAGTTGGAGGCCTGTGGTGAGCGGAGTCCCCCAGGGGTCAGTCCTCGGTCCAGTCCTGTTCAATTTATTCATCAATGACCTGGATGAAGGCACAGAGTGCTCCCTCAGCAGGTTTGCAGATGATACGAAGCTGGGAGGAGTAGCGGATACTCCAGAGGACTGTGCTGCCATCCAGAGGGACCTGGAGAGACTAGACAACCGGGCGGTCAAAAAACTAGGCGGTCATGAAATTCAACAAAGCCAAGTGCATGGTCCTGCACCTGGGCAGAAGTAACCCCAGACACCAGTACAGGCTGGGGACCGACCTGCTGGAGAGCAGCTCTGCTGAGAAGGACCTGGGCGTCATGGTGGACGACAGGTTGACCATGAGGCAGCAGTGTGCCCTCGTGGCCAAGAAGGCCAATGGGGTCCTGGGGTGCATTAAGAGGAGCGTCTCCAGCAGGTCGAGGGAGGTGATTCTACCCCTCTACTCAGCCCTGGTGAGGCCACATCTGGAGCACTGTGTCCAGGTCTGGGCCCCACAGTACAAGAGGGATGTGGAGCTGCTGGAGAGAGTGCAGCGCAGGGCCACAAGGATGATCAGGGGCCTGGAACATCTGCCCTATGAGGAGAGGCTGAGGGAGCTGGGCCCTCAGCCTGGAGAAGAGAAGGCTGAGAGGGGACCTGATCAGTGTGTACAAGTGCCTCAAGGGAGGCAGTGAGGAGGATGGGGCTGGCCTCTTTTCACTGGTGGTCACTGACAGAACCAGAGGAAATGGCCACAAACTGAAGCATCAAAAGTTCCACGGGAACTTAAGGAAGAACTTCTTGACAGTGAGGGTGACAGAGCACTGGAACAGGCTGCCCAGAGAGGCTGTGGAGTCTCCTTCTCTGGAGATCTTCAAGACGCGCTTGGATGTAGCCCTGTGCCACGTGCTCTACGTGGCCCTGCGTGTGCAGGGGGGTTGGACTAGATGACCTCTAGAGGTCCCTTCCAACCTTACGCATTCTGTGATTCTATGATCAGTTGTGAGAAGTGGCAGCCACGGGAGGATGTTAAACCAGCATCTCTTCTAAAACTGCACAGAAGACTCACTGAGCTCCCCAGCAAGATAGAGTGCAACGCCAGCAGATGGATGGAAAACACATTTGCTGCTTCTGTCATACACCTCTCCTCTCACAGTTTTCCTGTACATGCCTTACTTATTGCTATCTCCCCGGCTTCTCTGGTACAGCCATGCTGCTTTTAAACCTTTCTTCCACCTCTGTAGACAGTTCAGATTCCCGTTCTCTCTCTGCCTTAGCCTAGCCTTGCATAAGCAGCTTTTCAACATAAAGCTCCCCAAAACATCTGCTGCCCCTCTACTTCCTCCCCTTCTCTTTCACTGCCTTGCTTGCACCCTGACTTTTCTCCCTTTGTTCTTCAAACGGATCTTTGGACCACCTAGTTGCTCCCAATGTCAAGTGCCATCTCTTGCTCACATACTCCTTTGAAGTCAGGTTATGGTTAAAATAAATGTCTGCATCTGTCCTCTCCTCCGGCTCTCCAGGAGTCTCCACACCTAAAGATAGTGGGAGAAATGAACACAGTACCAGCCAGCTCTCAGTGGTGACAGAGCAGTTGGGTTCCAGTCAACACCACTGGGTCTGGAAGGCTTCAGCTGCCCCTTCAATCACCTCTTTTCTTAGATGCTGTGTCCACACACTGCTGCCCAGGAGTCCTTCTTTTCTCAGTGAGAGTCAACTTTCTGTAGGTTTATTGTTTGCCCTGACTGGGGCGGGGGGTGGGAAATACCCACAAATGAGACACTGTCCCACCAGGCAGTCCTCTCGGTAAGGACCACTGCTTCAGTGCAAGTTTGAGACCTGATTTCAACTCACCATTGTGTTTATCTACCTTCATCTTCCCTACCTCCAATAAATGCAAATGTAATGTCTACAGAAGAGCTGTACTGCTCAGATTTGTAATCTCACTTCAACTTGCATGCTAACTCTGCATATTTAGAGTATTTTCTTCCAACCCAGCATGAAGAGTCCTGAGTAAAAGTGAAATTACATAGTCCCAGAGGAATCCTCCCTTTGCTTAGTACTTCCCTCTTTTAATGCATTTATTAGAGTTTCTGAATTAACAGAACAGATGCAGGCAAAGGAAGAAAATTTTAATTTCGAAGATAATAATGGATTACAAAACATTAACATTGCTGTAAAACCCACAAAGTGGAAGCACTCAAGGGACAGCAGAACAATTCATGCAGCTGGTTTATTTACCTAACTCTGACGCATTGCTAGAGCATTCAGAGAAGCAACTGGAGCTGTGTTTACACAGGCAGGACTGCAAGGCTTCTTCAATATCACAGAAAAGATACCCTGTTCCGGATTCAGAGACCACCAACTGCTCAGGAAGAGGAAAATGTAACAATGGAAACCCCAAAGTAATAACTTTAAACAGATACTCTCTGTTAAAATTTTGGGTAAGATTAAGACTAGTAAGGACAGGGTGCAAAGAGTTTACAGCTCTAAAAAGCTCTGTGTTTGGGGGGTTCTGAGACATAATCAGCACTAGTAAAGAATAGTCTTTATTACATTCTTTTACCATATCCCAAAACAAGAATTTTCAGGAATAAATAAGCTAAGGGTGGGCACAGACGCCATCTTGAGTTAAAAACAAACATATAGTAGGAACTGCCTAATTACTGGGCAAAAGAAAACAAGCTAAAGATTTACAAAGTTTGTTTTTCTGCCTTTTTTTTGTTTTAAGCAGTTTTGGGGAACTTAAATACCTCATTTAAACACAGTGCTGACATGCAAGTCAAGGAGCTGCCTCTTGCATATTCCTAACACAGATCAACAGCCTCAGCTCCTATGTTCTTAGACACTACTATAAGCTCATGCATTAGACAGAAGTACTCAGCAATGTTGAGTGTTCAGCTCCATCTTATACTAAGCAGCAGTTAACCTCTGAAAGCCACGAGCTCTTTACAACACCCCCAAAATTTAAACTATTGTGATATGGGATTTCCATGTGAATGTGGAATCAACCAGGAAAAAAACAAAGGAAACAACACCGGGGCTTTAAGAAATTACATGTTATACTTAGGAGAGGTTAAGCCGACCTCAACTCCAGCTAAATGGCCAATAGCTGGAGAGATGAATATGCCATTCTATACTGGCAATGGAAAAAATGGAAGCTAATTGCTATCAAAACCCAAGGAATAATGTGGCAGTGTCCATTTTGATCTCTTAATGCATGGTAAGGGGGAGATGCTGAAATGGGCTCTTACTTCCAAAATAAATATGCTATTTGCTGTTCAGCAGAAACAGACACCACCATGCACTGCATCTCCAGCAGTAACCAGCCATTCCAGAGGGAAAAAAAATCAGGCAAAAGTAGGCTAGGAAAGAGCTGGAAAGCAATGCTATAATTGAAACTTTACAACATGCTTTGCTGTCTCATAGAGACTGTATGCTCCATCATGATGTACTCTGCCAGGAGATGCACGTGGACTTGGCATCGTTTCAGAAAGGTCTCTTCTGCAGTAGCCAAAGCAAAGTGTTTGGCCCCTTTACCTAAGTTAATAAAAAACTAATAAGTCACTCGGTGTTTATATCTTTCGCTTAAAGATATCAGAGATCAAATCAGTAGTCATTTGGTAAGATGAGGGCTTGATGCCAATGCCCTCTGTGGACTATCACAGGATTTAATTAGCCTTGAATAACATCATCCCCATTACATACAGAAGCAAGGTTTAAAACAGAAACGCCGAAAGACCATGCTTGCATCTTACGTGGAATTCAAATGTTTAAATCACATTAAAAACCTGAAGGCCCTGCTTTGCTGTCAGCTGGCTCTGCAGTCCACATCTGCCCCTCTGCTTCTTTGATGAGTGCCGCAGGCACCTGAAGCCCTGCACTCCACACCTCAGTCCCTCACAGCACTGAACGGCTCAGCTTTCTACTGAGCAAGGCAATGGGCATCTCCACAGCTTACTGCGGAGAACACGGAGCAGGAGGGCACCTTTCATCCTCCCCTTTGCCTCTCTCTCATTTTACAGGAATGAACTGGAGAGTCAGGTGACCTGGAGAGAGTGACTTCCACGACTGCTCCCACTCTCGGCACTATAGCAGGATTGTGCACTTCATATAAAATCACCACCAGGCATGTTGCTTTTGAGGGAATTCTGCTGGATCCTGGCTTTGCCTGGGATTTTAGTTACCAGTGTGGACATCATTGGCAATTCCTCTGATGCTTTGTACCTCAGTTCTGAGCTGGCCTGCTGTAAGCACTCTGCAACGCAAACAGCCTGCCTGGGCCCAGGGCTCCATGCCAGCCTCCTGCCCTCCCTTTCTAAACCCTGAAACATTCCCACTATGTGCTGTGTAATTAGACTAGTGTGGGCAATATATATTTAAATGTGACTGGATTTTCTCTTGTAATAAAAGAACATGCACACACACACAAAAAAAGCATTTGAAATGTTCCCATTAATCTGCTTGCTCTTTCCATTTCTTTTCCTTGCTGCGAATGTTGCAGCTCTTGGTTCAGTTCCCACTAAGATTTGACGGTTTGTTTTTATACCACGATCCTGGTTCAAACTGACTGATTTTCATTGCTGGATGCTCCAGTGAACCTATGAAAACTCCTTTATTTCTTTTTTTTACTGCTTATATGGAGCTAGCTGAAAATGACTTTTTAATTTTATTTTTAGTTCTCTTTCATTTATATTGTTCTACTTCCTATTCAGAGGCTGTGCAACACAGAGGCAAAAAGGAGAGGAGTCTTCATCTTTCAGTTCGTTCAATGAAAAAAAAAAATCCAAACATTTGGCTTTGGCAAAGGAATGAAGAAATCTCAACGCAATTTCATGGATACTGTCACTACTCCTTTCAATATCCAAGTGAATTTTCTTGCTAGTCCTAAATCTTTTCTTACTGTTCTTACCAAGTTCAGTTTTCAAAAACACCTCATTTTCTTTTCCCAGCAGCAACTTAAAAGCACAGTTTGCAGAAAGAATTACGGTAGCCAGATAGCTCTTTTTCATGTACTATTGCAAACAATTTATAGGTCTCAAATTCCTTGCCCTTAGAAAATCAGGTCCCATTGAAGAGATTCAGGCCAAGGATCCAAATAGCTGCTGCTTCTCTCTCTTTTTTTTTTTTAAAATAATAACTTGTCTTTGAGTCTCATTGATGCTTGATGCCCAAGAAGTCCTAAGACACCTACCTGCAGTTTTATATATCTCAGGACCATCATAAAACTCAGGTGACTTTGGAAACTCAGCATTCAGAGTTGCAATTCACATAGTGAGTGCAAAACTGTTATCCAGTGGGGATATTTTTCCCTTATTTTTGATCTTTCTTTATAATGACAGCCCCTTGGCAGCTTGTAACTGAAACTTATTCCCAACTTATATTTATCCTCCCATAAAAGGTGCTTGCAACTGCATCAGTGAGGTTGCCTAATAGAACTCAGCTACTGGATCATAATAAGGTTTAACGACCAAGAAAGATGGAAGCACCATTTCAGTGTTTTAACACCAAAATAAAAAGCAGGAATAAACAGACTTGATAACTCTGCGCACTCCCTTATCCAGGGGTATTAACACAACCAGATTAGACTTCCTATTACAGTTACACAGCCATGGAAGACACTGGGGAAAGCTAAAACTGAAAGGAGCAAAGCCTCACCATAGAGCAAGGTCTGCTGGCTGCAATTTGGCATCTATTACATGAGTTTAACCTCAGCAATGCCAACAGACTCAAATCATGGATTAACCTTTCTCCAGATGGCTTTGTGGACAGCAAGGAAGCATAAGAAGCTCACCAAGAGCCTGGGAGGGGATTGCTGTTTCTGCATAACCTTGATGACCTGTTCTGCTCATTATTGGCCCAATTTGGTAACTTCCAGAAGAAAAAGCAGCAGAAAAGCATTCTGCACAGTAAGCATGGAAAGACATATCTTTCACCCATAGGGGTGGAACACATCTCATGCGTTCTGCAGCAGGCTTAAGTTCACAGTAGATGAGACAGCTACGCTTTGCTCCCTATGTATATTCGTCACTCTGCAGAAAAGCTGCATTCAACATGAGTAATCAGAAGTGCAGAAATCCTGGTTATTGTCCCATAACATTAAATACAGTGAAATCACAGCACATCCATGTATTACACACTGCCAAGGTTGACATTTTCATTGCTAATGTCACCTACAGCTAACGGCTTTTCCCCCCCACCATAAATCAAACAGGATTTTTTTTCCTTCACCAACAAGTCTAAGGTCTATATTTCACAGAACAATGCCAGAGTTGTCACACACTATCTGTATTCATCTAATACAAAAAAAAAAAAAAAAAAAAAAAAATTTTAGATAAAAAAAAAAAAAAAAAAAATNCATAAGCAAAAAAAGTATCTATGATATTCTCTAGGAGTATCCTGTTCTTTAGGACACTACTAAAAGAAGTAAAATTAAAAAAAAAAAAAAAAAAGGAAAAAAAAAAAATCAGAATCATCCCCAAAACTCTCATTTCCCCCCAGGCAAAGCAAGCAAGCATCCTAACTTTGCCTCCTACCTTAACTGCATTTCAAATGTCTAAACTGTCACTAGTGTCTGAGCTGAGAGAAAATGGAGAAATCTGCAGCACAGCCACCTCTTTATTTAGCCTCTGCCCTTCCTGCACTTCGCCTGCCAACAGTGGTGCCTTACCTGTGATTCTGGCCCCTAGGAGAGCCCACGGCTCTCAACCACGTCGTGACGCAACACCAGCCCCCAACGCTGGTGTTGCGTCCCCCCCCAATACTTTTATTGTGAATTTATTATTATTTTGCGTTGGCTATTCCATACCCTGTATATGTATACCAGCCTTTGCAAGAAACCAAGAGAAAAATACCTAGCCACTAAACTGCCTCACACAACCTCTCCCAAGCACGCTCCCAGCTATCATGACCAATAGCTCTTTCTCTTTTTCCTCCTCCTGCACTGCTAAGCACACACCCAACGGACCAATTCGCTACTTCCCATACCCACATCTAAACTGGACAAAGCTGTCCTGCTTGAGGGTTGTACGGCCTGGTAAGCAGTAAAGTGATTCAGATCCCAGCACTGCACTTGCTAAAGTACAATCTCCACTGGAAGGAAGACTGCAGTGGCAGGATACAGGATCCCAGTCTTACTTTTCACCGAAATCTACTCCACGCAGCAAATTCAGTATCTATTTTTTAAGTTCTGTTTCACTTTTTCAGCGTCACTTTCACCCACAATGTTGCCATGCTTAAATTTTAAACTTGCAAGACAGAACTTGAAACATACCTTCCCTCAGAGTGAGTAGGCTTTTCCTGCTGAAAACAGAAAAATATATCAAGATCATCTAATCTTCCACTGAGTACAGCTTCTCTTTCCTTTCTCTCCTTATGTATTTGTCTGCTTTGTTTTGACTTTTTAATTAAAATCTAATCTTGTAAAATGTCATTTTTTCGGAGCATTATCAGATTTCAAAAATGGCTCTATCTGCATTGCCTGGAAATGACTCTTTACTCACACTCTGGCATCACTGCACAAGACCCTCGGGAGTCATACGCTGCCACACAAGCATTGCCTTCAGCGCAGCACTGCAGTGGCAGACCTGGCACTTTCAGGTGAATCTCTCATTTCTGCATAGAAGCCACTATTTCCAGGAATGTGAATAGCAGAGTTAGTACTTTCACTTGCCTCCTCTAAAGTCACTGGAAGAAATGTATTTATGCTCCCAAGATGGGTGCTGCAAACTTCAACCACTGCTTCCATGTCTGTGTGGCTCAAAGGTAATGAACCTTTGCAACCTCTTCTCTTTTTCATCTGATAATCAAAACAACAAGACAACTAGAGTGAGTGTTACACCCTTCTCAACACTCATCACTTCTTTTCTCAAGGTAAATTAGGAGGAATCAGTATGAAGCTCTCTAAGAGGATCAGTATTTAAGCTGGAACAGCTGATGAAGTCTAAAAGAAGGGTAGAGCAGGAAAAGGAGGAGCATGATCAGTTAAAATTCATTACTCCCCGTATCTTTTAAGGTATTTACTTCAATGTCTAGGCTGCAAGTCTTCCCGCAGGACAGAAAAGTCACCTTTATGGATGACATTATTTCTGCTTTAAGAGATAAAAATAACCCTGTCCCACAAAGGCCCCTCCTCTCCATCATTCAAACAGCCATATCTGACTCTTGGGCTCCACTGAAGTCTCAAGCATCAGAGAATCTGGCACTCATTTTGTTCAAAGTTAATGCCACGTGTCTGACAGTTAGTAAATTGAGTCTCGTTTCCTGTGTAGGGTTTCGCACTTGTTATCTTTCAGCACCCTGAAAGAGATTGCTTTCAAAATTGAACTTGTCAAATCAAGTGGTTCCCTTCTGAGTTCTCTCTAGAACATAGGCTCTCCGAACTGATTCATCTTCTGTCATTCATTTACTTACTTATGACACCTGGAAAAGTGACGCCATGGAAGGAACGCTGGAAGCCATTGCCACGCTAGATGGTAGCTCATGCTGCAGTGCGCTCGTGCAAGCATTTGCTATGTACAGGCACACACGTGTCAGCACATGTCCACTAGCTGTAGGTCTATAAGCACCCACGGCTGCCATTACCACTTACAGACTGCAATCTGAAATGAAATCAGACAGCAAGATGAAGTGTGACAAGGACCAGTCAGTGCCACACGGGATGAAATTCTTTTTGCCAAGTAAAGGATTTATGCAGCAGCTTTTGCACGCACAGGGCACCAGAACAGGAGTCTGGGGTGAAGGAAAGAGCTGGGAACCACCAGTGCTTCACTACGACTAAATGATTCTGTCATTACGGACTACAACCTGCAGAAGAAAACATAAGACACCTTCTCCAGAGACAAAATTAAAAGGAACATTTTGGAGCGCTTTTCCCCTTCCCTCAATCCAAAGCATGACTTTCCTGTAAGTGGATTAAAAAGCCTTGTACTTATTCTCACTACTACTGTTTGTTTTTGTAAAGCAAAAAAAAAAAAAAAAAAGAAAAAAAAAAAGTTGGCCTTCAAATCTTTCTAAAACCAACACATCATGCGATTTGATTTAACACTGCGCTCAACCCCACAAACATAAAGTTCAGGGCAAGCTTTTGTGTTCTGCTAAGGAAATACAAGCTCAGAATATAGCTTAATGTTAAAAAACAAAAAAACAACAACAAAACACCCACAACTTTACTGAAATACGGATATGAAGTCACAAAATCCTGTGGAGAGTCAGTACGTCAAATGAGCAGTTAGCTGGCAGAAGGTACCTGAGAGACTGTCTAACCTCGCAAGAGGCACATTTTAGCAAGTCAAACTCGGTGCTGACACCTCATTGCAGCAGCCACGACGTGCCATGGGAGGGATCCAAACACTGCTCCGAGCACGAGGAATTAATGCCACACAAACATAGCTACTTTGCAGCTATGTCTGACGGAAGGAGTTTAGCAGCTACACAGGCCTCCTGAAATCCCATTTTCCCCCAAACCCAGTCTTGCTCACAGGGAAGCTAACACTGGACACAGAGCAGCCTGTGCAAGGTTGCCAGCTGTCCCAGGGCGCTGACCACTAGCGAGTGCGGCTCTTGGTGACAAGCTGCACGTGGCAGCACCCACCCTGCTCTTGGCAGTCACATCTGAACAAGGATTTCCTCCTGGGAGGAGCGCAGCTCTCAGTTCAACATTCAGGCCTCGCTGCGCCTCTTGTGAGCATTGACTGTGAAGTACCATTGCCCTCGCTGCGTTCTTTACAGCACTCCGAGGTGCTGGAGATTTTCCACCTCGGCTTTTGGAAAGTAGTTCTTCCAATGCAGAGAGAAGACAGCAACACCTTGCTATCGTGCTGTTATACTGGAGTTTGAAACCCTTTTGCAATCTCCTGTCAAAAAGGCAAAGAGGAAGAAAACGCAAAGCTGCCTGAACATGTGAATTGAGGGCTTCCACACAGCTCTAGAACTTGCTTTGAGCTCAGTTAACCTGTTTCAGAAGCTCTCCTGTAACACTGCCTGACATGCAGCAAAGCACAGAGGTTCTCCAAAGGAAAGTTGCTGCTGCCAAAGGTATCCTTTGCTCCTTTCCCTTGGCGGCACAAGAAAGAGCACAGGGGAAAGGAATAACAAGCACAGAAACAGTCAGGGTGGGAGGAACTGCTGTACTCAACATTTTTCAGAAGTGAACTACACTTTTTCTGAATTGTTTCTACAGTGTACATAGGAATCTGTTATACATAGGAATTCAAACATATTTGTACCCACACATGCATAAATGCAAATATAGATACAACAGAGTATGCTTTCTCATACAAATTTCAGTATAGGTCTTACTTGATAGGAAGCAAGGCTTTTTTTTTTTTTTTAACCCCCCAGATATTTAGTTGATTAGAAGAGTTGCTTTTGTCATGATTAGCTCTTAAAAGCATCTACACAGAGTTCTCACAGAAGGAGATGACAGAGAATACTTGAGACTTCTTTGCTGCTCAGAGTGACTCATCTTGGTGAGTACATTCAAGTGTTTGTCTGGGTCCTTACACAAAAATGTTTATTTTTGCTAAAAGGCACGTGAATGGGCCCCAAGGATATATTAAAGAGTTTGCTCAGCTGGCAGCGGCAGCTGCGCATTCAGCCCTCCAGAGATTATCCGTTACCAGTGCAGATTTCCATTTCCACCTGCAGCAGCTGAGAAAGGCAACACTTTCCTGCACATGCTGCATCCTCATGTTTTTACCCAGGCAGGTTAAGAGAGCTCTCCCATTGCTGGGAAGACTTCCCCAGCAGTCGAAGTCTTAACTTGCATGACCTTCTGCACCAGGTTTGGTATGAAGACCTTAAGCTTTCTGGAGGATTTTCTCTCTTCCAGGACAGAAGCAGTCCCCCTCCTGCAGCTTTGCTGGCAGGCCACTGCCTTTTGGCCTTGGCAAAGAATGCTTCTAAAATTAGAAAAACTATCAGTTGTGGGAAGGAAAACCCACCAGTGTAGCATCTTTAAGAAGGAAGGGAGCATAGAATCAATGAAAAAAACATGTGTTAATGCCTCTGAGGACAGTTCAATTTTAAGAGTACAAAGTCCAAGAAGCTTCCAGATGTGCATCAGGTAACATAAGCTACATCTGTACCAGTCTACACAGTCCCTTTGCCGACTGGTAAGCAGAACTGTATAATAGAAAAAAATGGTTGCACTCAGTAGAAGCATGTTAGTCAAAGTGCTTTATAAATCACTTCATAAACATGGAAAGAGTCTCATAATAAGCTTTCAATTTTGCCATATTTAAGTTTGAACATTGCATTTTCTGAAGGAATACTATCAAAAAAGAAAAGAGGTCAGCAACTGTTAAGCAGAATTTCATCTGCTGCAGTTTATCATGCCATCCTGCTTTTCAAAAAGCAAAATGAATTAAAGCTTGTTGAAATTCATCCCTATGACAAATGTCTATTTCCTGTCTCTGCTTCAATTTTATAGTGGCATGGTTGCTCTTATTAGATTTAGTATCTGCTGAAGTCAAAAAGAAACTTGAAATTCAAAATGACAAAGATCTAAACCTTTATCAATTATATGCCTAGATATCCTAAACACAAGCTGATTAAACTAAAGTCTGCAGCCAGGACAATTTTTCAGCTCAGAGAAAATTTAATCCATGCACTATCAAAAACCATAATATTTTAAAAGTGGTTACCTAAAGTTCACTTCAGATTTTCATTAAAAACAGATAAAATTTGGGGAAGAAAAAAAAGGCACTCTGAGACACTAGAAGCATTATTCAGATGATCTGAATTCAAGTGTTTTATGAGGAATTTCAAAAATTTAACCTCAAACTAAATCTGAATCAGCCCTATAACAATGAAAGACGATAACGAGATTGAACCCATCAACAAACCTTGTATTTTCCAGAACAAATCCAAGCAGCTTCTCCACCCTTTCAGAAAGCTTAGGCCCCACTGAGATTAATTATTAAATAAATGGAAGCAGAATTGCAGTATGCATTTGCACTCCATGTCAGTGCTAATAAAACGACTTCCAGAATGCAAGCTTCCTGGTATAATCTTGTTGGCAGGATATAACTAGCTTGTGAATTCATGGTACAGAGAATATGACTTGCTCTTGGCCTACCTCTAGTGCCCCCATACCGATAACATCATTTTAAGATGAGAGAAGCTTAATGATCATAATACTCAGTACAGAGAGAAAAAGAGACAGGAGATATATTAAGGTTTAGCTAAAATTTAGAGGTCACATCAGGAGTTGGTATAAAATTGTACCACTCTGCTAAGGCTATAGCTCCACATTCTTATTTTACTGACACCACATCTGATTTAAGAGGTTTAACCCTCTTCCCATCGTGACTCTGGCCTCCTCACAGCAGAGCTCTCTTACTGAAATCAATTCAGTTATTTGCATTGCCACTGTCTAAATCAGACCTGTGCAATCTGCCACCTAAGACAATACAAACATAAATAAATGAGGCTGCAGCTTCCAAGAGCATTGCAGCACTTGGAAGAGCATTCCAAGTGCTGGTCCATTCCGAGTCACCAAGCACCCTTGCCTGTTAATATTGCCTCATTTCTATTTCATCAGGCTCTTTCAGTCTCTCTGCATTTTTTTCCCTCTGTTTTCATTCCCTTTCTTTCTGTCCCCATCCCCACTACTCCTTTCTCATGTTTCTCTCTCTCTCACTTTCCTGTCTTTTCCATTAAACACGTCTCTTCCCCTCACATCTTGCCTTGTGTAACGCACTGACCTCCTCTTATTTTCAGAGCCAAATATCCTTGTCTGACTTAGGAGATGTTTTCCCTGTTTAAATTCCACCGCTATGAAAGAGGTGGAAGCAAAAGTGGGAGCTGTGAGGACTCAACGCACAGATAAGCAGAGCAGGGTTTCAATCTGTGATGCACATTTTTAGACCATGTACGGAAAAGACTATTTGCAGCTGCTAGCTTGAATAAAGTGAAAGGGGGCAATACTGAACCCGACTCTCTTTACCGGGGACATGCTCCGAGTTACTTTAAGCTACTGATGAACTTCAGAAGTTATGCCAAATATACACACACTAGGGCTTGGCATGCTTGGGAACTCATCAAAGAGCAACCACAGAGTAAATATTTCCAGGTGGTTACTTCAGTTCAATTTTTGCTAACACTCTTATTTCAGAAGCATCTTTATTATGGATTATGTCCATATAATTAACCTAGCATAGTTTACCTGAGGAAGAGTTCAAGTGTACAGAGATCTTAGGATTTGGCTTATCACAAAGAAATCTGCCCAGTCAAATTCACTTTCCCTGCAGCTTTGCTCTTTTCATTTCAAGATCATTTCAAGTCTTTGCTGTCTACTTAGGTCATTTCCACTACAATCGATCTTCTTAGAGCCACAAGAAGAAACCAGAAAAGGAAAGAATCCACTGCACTGAGGAGGAATCAGAATAGCCATGGCTATAAAAGGAATACAGCATTTTCCCCCAAATACAGGGCTCTCCTCACACTAAGTGAGGAGCTAATGAATGGGGCTGAGCAAGGAGCTAGTGACTTTGTACTGATCACCCAAGGCAAGCAGAAGGCAGGGTGTGTAAATGAAGTGAGAAAATGAACTTCCTCCCCTCCATCCCCGCTCATAGCTAGGCAGCAACACACCCAGGTGTGAATGTCACTGCCAGTACTTTCTGAAACCTGAGCTCTGAAGGGGCATCCCCTGTAATAATGTCATTTTAACATTTTTTTTTTCTCCTGAGCTAGCCAGACAACAATACTACCAGATGGATTAAAGGAGACAGGCTTGAAGTTTGTTTCAAATCTCTTTGAAAAGATGTGTGTCTTTGAAATGAATGAACTGAAAGTCTAATCCCAAGGTGGAGG
>VWPW01017232.1:467858-651257 GCA_013389825.1 Crypturellus undulatus
GGGGGGGGGGAGAAATAAAAGGAAGTTTTGTCTCCTTCCTATCTCGTTCCTTCCCCTCCAAGCCTGATGTCCAGGACAAATAGAGACCAAAGGGTTATCTGCAATTATACCAGAAATAGGACATCACAGCTCATTGCTCACATTTATAAAACCCTACTACCTTGAACATCATCATTGAGAAGTTCAAATCAGAGGAACTGCCAATAAAATGCATCTGCTTTTAAAGAGCACTGTAGACTGGTCTTCCTGGCAAAAAGAGGAAGAACTTGTAACATGGATAACTGTCTGCAGGACTGTTTTCCACCACAGACCATGCTTTACGCAAACTTCTTTGCACCCAGTGTGGAGCTCTTCTACTCTCAGCTTTCACAGAGCTTGAGGAAAGATCTCCTACCATCAGAGCTGCCACAGCTACATGGGCAGAGCTCCAGCTAGCAAATGCTTGGGCAGCTGAATAGGGAGAGAGGGGTTTATAAACTCATCTGACAATTTCTGCCTCAGTCTTCTGAAGCCATAAAATACACCCCAAGCCACAAAACAAACCTTCAGTATCATCTCTGACCATATGAAGTTGTTCCCACTTTCAATCTTTCTTTATCCATCCACAGCCAGACTTGTCACTGTTGCTGGCAGAAGCCTGATTCTATCTTTTTATCACTGTTGCTACAAGACAGCTTGACTGCAATGAATGTGCTCATACTGAAATCAGTTGACCCAGAAAGAACTGCTAAAACCAGTCTGGATTAAAAAACAAATACAAATAAAACCTCACTCTGTAGACAGCCCTTGGCAAAGGGTGGCAGCAACCCTACTGAAGGGATCAATGCGTAAAAAGAGAGGGGAATCAAATCCCTTGCTTACACCAAGGTTTAAATAGTGAATAACTAAGCATACAAATGACCTATTTGACATCATGCAATTCAAATTAATAAGAGCTCAAATCTCTGCTACATGAAGGTTTAAAGCATGAGGCTTTTTGGGGGTGTTGTGTAATAAGATAAAACTCTGTAGAGCTTTGTTTTAGACTCCTTTTAGAATAATATAGGTCTGTTCTTCCTTATACATTCAGCTCACAGTTTTGACTTAGAAGAGGAGAGATTTTCTGGGTGCCAAGCCCACGATCCACAGTGTTCCCCCACAAACGCTATAGTAACAGCACATCTCATCATCCAAACTTCTATTAATATAATGCTTCTCATATTCTTTCATTCAAAATAGCAGTGCAAAATAAAATAGTATTCTAAAACCCATGAAAGCAGTAAATCTACTTGTGATGCGTGTTCTTTGCTTCCGATCTGATTCTCTCCAGTTTTCCTCTAGTCACTTCAGAAAAAAACATTTCTGCTTGCACTACCTCCCAGACAGTGCAACTAAGTCAAAGATCTTGCTCGTGGTCCCACACGTGTGCAAGCATGAAGGTTGGGGCAAGAAACTGGGAATTGCTGCAGAGAGGACCAGACACCACTGTGTACTACAAAGCCCATCTGCCCTCCTGAAGCTTTGCAGCCAGGTCTGCTCCCGAAACGGGAGGTGGACTTGGTTCAGCCACACACGTGCTCGACAGCTCCCTGCCACTCCGACTCTGTGAGGATGACGACACTGCAGAAAGACAACATTCGGCTTGAATTTCACATTCTAGGTAGAGCTCGCAGGGCTTAAAACTGCTTTGTAGGATTGAGGTATAAGCAGCTTATCACCAAGAGTCTGGGATACTGTCTGTAATCAAACCCAAATCTCCTGAGCACTGTTTTGTCCCAACCACAAGTCCAGGTTTTTCCTTTTCTGCCAAGCTGACATGTCAGTCTGAGTTCACATTTTCTAGTAAAAAGTAATGAAAGAAGCTCTTGTATTTCCTGTTTAACATTTCAGTCTTCTCAAGGATAATAAAACAAAATCTTTTGGCAACAACAGATAAGTCAGACAAATAAAATGTCAAACTACTTTAGAAATAAGACAGTCAAGATAATAGAATAAATCTCCTGGGTAGCCATTAATTGCATTCTTTTATGCTTTTGGCAAAGATGCTTTCAGAGGACATATGATAACTAATACAAAGGGAGGCTCTATTTTTATAACTATTCTCTGCTGACAAAAAGGTACCTGATGAACACCTTGGGAAAGCAACATCTTCCCCACATCCTCAAAAGGAAGGACACTGCTGGCCCTTCGCTTAACGAACCGAAGCCAAGGCCACAGGGACCCCATGCTGAGGCCACAGGGCTGGGATCCTCCTGCCCAGTCTCCTGCCAGCCTGCTAGGTGCTTGAAGAGGCAAGCCTGGTTTTCTGTTACATAAACCTTTCCTTCTGCAAAGCTAGATTAATCATACTTTCTAAAACATCTTGAGATCTAGCAGTGCAGAGTCTTTTGCCCTTGCCCTTACTTACTTCTCTAACAATACCTATAGCATAACTCCCTAACAGCACAAAGAGAGTAGTATCTTCATGTATACCAAATTAACAGCCAAGGTATCAGTAAAACAGCAATACAGGATATAGCCCTATCTATTCACTTCCATTACTTCCTACAAAACAAACATGACACTAAAAGCCCACACTCACAGTTAGTCAACATCACAAAACAAGAGCCTATCAGTTGGGCATAACTTTTCCCATTATGGTTTCCTAATGACTTGCCATTGTCACTGTACAACAGCATGAAAACGCCGCACTGCACAGACAGCCTCTTCTTTTGATTAACCAGGTGCTGTGGGAATTCCTGTCTATCCTTAATCATAATTAAAAGCTGTTATTCCCATTTCCAATGCAGGCCTGCTGGCAATTAAATCTATTTGGAAAATAACTTTTTTTTTTTTCTTTTCTTCCATGGAAATGATTTATTTCTTACTAAAAATAAAATAGACCTGTTACATTAAAAGTTTAATTCCTATCTCTCTCTTTGCCTAGATGTTAATGAAGTTTCCACAACTCCCAACGGCTCTCACAAGAGCTGGAGAAGCTGAGCCTCTTGTAGAGATGATGATGAAAATACTTGCAGCAAGCCTTGTTTCTGCATGGTGAGCGCTAAGATGCACTAGACAAAGCTACAGGCTTGTGGGCTGAGGAAGGGATTTCTGCAGAGAGTTTATTCCTGGACTGAGGCCCAACCAAAGAAGCTCTCCAGTCATACTATCATTTGTCTACATGTAGCAAAGTGTCTGGACAGAAGTAAAATATGCCTAAGTACTACATATATGATAGCATTAAGGAGATGCCACAGGAAGAATGAGTGCACACAAATGAGTAACTCTTTGCAAAGCTTTTACTTGGGCTAAGATCCCTGCTCACCCAATTTTAGAGTTTTGGTCTAAAAATCACTTTCACTCTCATGTCTTTTGTTGCCATTTATAGTTGGAAAAGGCTTCAAGTGAATTTTTTTTTACTTCTTATTGATTACAGCTGTCAAAGGAGCCTGTAGCTTTCTCCATCCTGTCAGCAAGAAGGTGTTTAGCATGGCATAGCAGCCTCCTTGTCAGCAGTAAGGTAAAAAGGCAGGAAGAGCTAAAGAAAAGCAAAAACTGGCAGGGAGCACAGAGCATTATTCTCCTGCTCAGTGATTCTACCCCTGCCATCAGGCACATGGGCAAAGAGACTTTTGATGGCCCAAAGAACATTTTAAATCCATCAGAGCCTATAATTTGACAGCTTCTAGTCTAGATTCCCTGTCTGTGTTTAAGTATTGCACAAACCGAGGCAGACACCTCCATTTCTGCCAGGGGAATGGAAAGCAAGGTGTGCTATTCTTCCACCTCTCCCTCTGGCTTTTCGCTCCTTGTCAGTATGGCAGAAGCGACCCTCTGGGTTAAATTCTACCTCCTGATGAATGCAGCATTTGAAAAGGCAGTTCAAATGGTACGATTTCAACAGTGAAACACTGCTTGGGAAACACACGCTTCCTTCATATCATCTTACCTATGAACACTTAGTATATCCATAATCAAATACATTCACCATCACCCCAGTTGCCCCCACGACTGAATCACTGTGATCTGGGAGGCCCTTGCACCACAGACAAAGGGGTCTGTGCTCAGGCTGCGTGGACAATTAAAGACTCAGATTTTTTGCAGAGAAAGACTGTGCTTATTTTTCATGCACGCTTTATATGGCAGCATTGTATGTCCCAGTACTGTAAAGATGATGGAATAAACACGGCCCTAAGTTCCTAGGAGCTGTATCATCCAAATTATACAGTGATCCTGAGTGAATACTTACAGCAACAAAGTAAAGAAGCCACCTACTCATCTTCCATCTTTTCCTACTGAAAGTTTTGCATGAGTTAAAAAGATAATTATAAAAAAAAACAACAAAATGGCAATGGCAATGCAGAAAATTGGGTCAGCCAAAGAGCTGAAATGCTTTTTTCCTGAGCTTGCTGTATCTCTTTGGCCAAACCTATAATTCAGTTTTAGAAGCAAAGACAAAGTTGTTCAGATTTTGAAATAGTAATTCAGAAAACAAACCAAATCCCTAGTGGAGAGAGAGAAACTGTGCGTGTATGGATGTACACTGGCACACAGGTACATTTTCTAGCACTAAAATTAACAACTTTACTAAAGAAACTCATTCTGAAGTTTTCTATTTCCACAAACCTAAGAGAATTATGTCTTTCCTTTTTCAGAGTTCAAAGCCAATTCCACTAGGAAAAATTTGTAGAGACTCTGGTAGGTGATAAGTTATGGATTCTTGGAAATTAACCTCTTCCATTTAACTGTAAAGCCTACAGGTAAATAATAATCCTCTGAGGGGATTCTGACAGGCAGAGATATTTTATTTTTCATAGATGAATACAAAGGTAGAAAAATTTATTAAAGGATTTATTATATAAATCTTTGAGCACTATTTGATACAATTCACTTGATCCAGGGTAATGTCAACTATGTCACACAGATCTCACAAGCCCCACTTCCAAATATGACTAACACGGAAGTCATAAATATAGAAAACGAAATAAAATATTTTTTCTCCAACAGAACCAATGAGTAATAAGCTTGAGAAAGGTCACTGAAAATTAGTCAATCCAAAAACTGCTGATAGAGACCAACTTAGCATGAGAATATTTGAGTCACAAGGTAAGACCAACAGATGCAGGACTTTAAATCCACTTGACACCACAGACACCTTGGTCAAATCCTCAGCTTGTATGTGTTGAAAAAGCACTACAGAATCAGCCCTCCTGATTTAAATAACTACCTGTGCCTCAGCTAAAATGCATACCGTTCAAATGTGATTGCTTTTCAAGTGTCTCCAATAGCTTGCCCACGGTGAGTGCTTGCCATTCACTGTCATGTTGTTTTTGAAATGAAAACTCGAAAATTATTTTTCTCTCCAGACGACTAGCAAAATCTCTTTAAAGGTTAGGTCTGGTCACTATGTCCCTTGTAACTGCTTAGGGAAGAACAAAACAAAGAGCATTTAAGATTAATAATAGAGAGGAAGACTAGCGCTCTACCTCTACACAAATTCTAGTGTTTTACTTGCAGTTTTATTCTTTCCAAAGACTGAGAAATACTTTTACTCCGAGGGCTTTAGGGAGACTGAACATAAACTCCAATGTGTAGTCTTCTTCCTTTCTCCCCACTTCATAGGAGTGCACCCTATGAAGGGCACTACGAAGTGTGCCCACTTCATAGGCTGCACTCTGTGAGATTATCCTGTACGTACAGAATCTTGGAATTGTTAAGGTTGGAAGGGACCTCTAGAGGTCATCTAGTCCAACCCTCCTGCAAACACAGGGACACCTAGGGCATATTACACAGGATGGCATCCAAGTGGGTCTTGAAGATCTCCAGAGAAGGAGACTCCCCAACCTCTCTGGGCAGACTGTTCCAGGGCTCTGGCACCCTCACTGTCAGGAGTTTTTTCCTTAAGTTCCTGTGGAACTTTTGGTGTTTCAGTTTGTGGCCATTTCCTCTAGTTCTGTCAGTGACCACCACTGAAAAGAGGCCAGCCCCATCCTCCTCACTGCCTCCCTTGAGGTACTTGTACACACTGATCAGGTCCCCTCTCAGCCTTCTCTTCTCCAGGCTGAACAGGCCCAGCTCCCTCAGCCTCTCCTCACAGGGCAGATGTTCCAGGCCCCTGATCATCCTCGTGGCCCTGCGCTGGACTCTCTCCAGCAGCTCCACATCCCTCTTGTACTGTGGGGCCCAGAACTGGACACAGTGCTCCAGATGTGGCCTCACCAGGGCTGAGTAGAGGGGGAGGAGAGTCTGGGAGGATATATCTGGGTGTCTTACTCATTTGTCGCTAGGTGATCAGTCATATGCTTACAGCAACTGCGCTAGAGGCTGCAGCATTTCCATTTTAATTTGTTTATCTTTTCCTCCCTCACTACAGCCTTTTATTTTTTTTTTTTTCTAACTCCCACCACTCCCACATAACAAGAATGGATGGACCAGATTCTATTTTTCTTCCCTGTTCAAAATACAGCATGCATGAAAGCAACAGCTTCAAGGAAGGAAAAATGCGCTAGACTCCTAGACAGACATATTTCATGAATGACTTTTGTAGACATGATTAACTGCAGGTTTATTTCTGCAGCAATGAAGTAGAAGGTTATATCAACCTTAAAAGCAAAGGGAAAAAGTGCACCTGCCTTGGGAAGAACAGACTTTCTTGTGTATTCACTAAACAGTCCCCATTCCACTTGAAGTTAGTTTCCCAGTAATACTAAAAGAGAAAATAGGATCTTGGGATAATAATTGCCTACTTCTCCCCCTACCCAAAGAGTTCAGCACACTTTACCTTTGCAACCCCTCCTAAATGGAGGGAAATGAGGAAACATAGCTCCCACCAACCTATTTCACAAGGCAGTAAACAGAATTCCTCAGTTACCAGCCCAATCCATTATATCAACCGAAACAGCTCCTGGGGATTGGCATTTTCCCTCTTTTGAAAGCCATGCACAGAGTCCCTAAGTTTAAATGCAATTATCCGCTTGCAACTTTGCTCCTGATCGTTACACTGATTGCAGCTGTCCACATAACCCGATGTGGGGCGGGAGCGCCAAGGAGCTGAAGCGAGCGGCTGACAAAGGGGCTTCTGCGCAAGCGGGAAACAAGAACTGCAAAGAGGAGCCTGTGTGTCACAATCCAGGTGTCATTTTTAAAACACAAGGAAAACTGTTCTCTATAATGAGGTCTTTTGCAAAGGACAAAAGAGACCCAGGCCAAAACCAAGCAAAAAGACTTCCATTAACTCACCAGAGTCACTAGATCGAGATCTCACCCACAAGAGAAAAACTACAGCTTATTCTGATAAGAGTTAAGAGTTTTCAGCAGCACAGCTGCAAGGGGAGGGTACGTGAAGCCCTTAGCTCATGACACCATCAAACTGACAGCACTTGCTGGCAGCCCTGGAGACGTGGCGTTCTCAAGTACCATCAGCCCTTTGCCTTCCATGGGACTTGAGCACCTCGTCCCAGGGGCATTTCTGCACATCCTGCAGAGCATGTGTCCACCTAGGCACATATTCAAGCACTTAATCAAAACAGGGCAGTATTATCAGTTTCTTTGCATAATCTGAATCATACTAGACACTGGATCAGATGGAAACACTTTAACAGATTTGAGACTGAAAAGAGATGCATACATGAATTCNGGCAGCCCTAGAGACGTGGCGTTCTCAAGGCAGTACCATCAGCCCTTTGCCTTCCGTGGGACTTGAGCACCTCGTCCCAGGGGCATTTCTGCACATCCTGCAGAGCATGTGTCCACCTAGGCACATATTCAAGCACTTAATCAAAACAGGGCAGTATTATCAGTTTCTTTGCATAATCTGAATCATACTAGACACTGGATCAGATGGAAACACTTTAACAGATTTGAGACTGAAAAGAGATGCATACATGAATTCTATGCCTTTACAGCATGTAAACTATAAACCCAGTATTTTGAGCACGGGGGCATATATGAGAGCAAAAAGTTTGCTGATGCATAGAAGGTACACAAAACTTACATAATTGATATAATGAAAAACTTATATTACCAAGTTGATATAATGAAAAATCACAGATCAGACTCCTAAAATTATAATATTTTTCTAAAACAGTTAATGTTATAAGCTTTATTACTTAATAGGTTGGGCTTTTAGAAATTTATCTTTCAATATTTTTGCGCATAACTACAAAGATAATAATTTTTTATATAAGCTGATATCTTCCCAAAGTCTTCTGCATCCAGAAAATGGGGATATTAAAGAGCAAAACAAAACCAAAAGCAGCAGAACGGCAAAGGAAGCCAGACTGGTCCTGTACCCTGTAAAAGAGAAAGATGATGGCACATGACAGTCCAATACAGCATGCAGTGGGACCACCATGCCAAACTAGCTGTAGGAAGGCTGGCAGTGAAAATATTGCTTTACGCAGCCAACATAAAAACTAGCAAAAGATGTAGGTGTGTAGGTGACACGGGGCGGGCATCACACACGCATGTGATGCATGTTCTATCTAGAGCTTCAACTCTACTGACAAAGAAAAATGAAACCTCCATCCTTGGTCAAATCATAGCTCACATGATGCTCCAGACTTTTCTTCTCCCTTTTGGTCATGGTAAGGGCACATATTCCACAGTGTGCTCCCACAGGCATACCAGGAGAGCGAAAGGTAACAAGCTAAGCAACTTTGAACGGAGAGATAGCAGATCTCAAGACTGTTACGACTCTCAGTCAAAACGCACTCCAGCTCCAAGGTCACAATTGCTTTCCACTCTATTCAGCTTCCCTTGAGGTTTTATGTTGCTGTTCCTACTGAGTGCAACACAAGGAAGAAGAATTGTCTTTTCAAATGCCCTAGAGCACCTGGCAAGTGCTGATGTTAGAACCTGTTAGATGTTAGACGACCTGGGAATCAAAACTCTACAAAAGTTGCTAGCAGCAAGATTTATTATAAATAAGGCTTGCTGAAATCACCTTTCTTTCTGCAAGACCAGAAATCTTTACCCCAAGAACACAGGACACATTAAGTGGCATTGCTCAGCTCAGTTTTGCCTACGCTGCTTGTCCCCATCACCCAGTTATGGAAGGACTGGAATGCTTTGAAGCAAAAGCTTTTAGGTGGAAAGTGTTACAAGCAGGGCAAGAGTTTTGATGCAAAAATAACAATGAACATGGTTTTGTTTAAAGCAGGATTAGTGCACTTTGGATGATAGAAATCATCAGGAATGGACTATTAAGAGTTTGGGCTAATCCTCAAAGACAAGATGCTTAAAAACCCAATCACCCGTCTTAAACCAGTGAGATCAGAGAGTTATTTAAGTCTTCTAAAAGGCCTATAAGGCCTTTGACGCTCACTTTCCCAATACGCTTTTCTTGCCTTCAGTTCAAAGTCAGCCAAAAGGGTGAACTTCAAACACCTGTTTCACGAGAGAAGGATGGCACCAGAGGATATGTTTTATTCAGACAGACAGACTCTATGAGAACAAACAAGGATGTTCAGCACTCCAGCCCTCTATCTGGGGAGCAAAATAATCTGTATGTTCCAATTACTAGATAAATGAGACAGATTAATTAGATTAGGCAGACAGAAGACATAGGGACATTCTTTCCCATTTAAGCACTTTCTCAGTTCAGGGTGAGTCATGAGAAGAAAAATCCATTGTATAAATTAAGTACAGTGCTAGAAGATCGTTCAAGTAAGAAGCCTATAACAAAGACAACGAACCACTGATTACACTGTGCACTACACTATTTAAAACAGCATCGCTACACCAGGCTCAGAGCTTATGTTGCCATGCAAGATATAAGCTCTGCATTCCTCAACACCATCCTCAGCTACAACGCTGTCCCCCTAACACAAGGGCAGTATGTTCAAATGCGAAAACACACTCAGATCCTAATTTTCCAGCACTTCTTGCCAAAGGAGTGTATAGAAGTGCAGCACAAAAGGAAGGGCATCTTGGAGGAATTTTTACAGACAAAGAAAGGACCTCATGGGGAGAAATATGTCTATTTTCATCCCCACCTTAACACAACAAGAAGAATTCTATGATTGTTACGTTTTCAAATAAAAAAAAAAGCAGCAAAACCAAGAAAAAGCTGAGTAAAATTAAACTTAGAGTAATTGTTCCCTCAATATACTTATCTAAACTTTGCTGCATTGTTTCAGATCCTAGGGCTTGTGTGCCTTGTATGTCACTTGATCCTAAGAGAAGATACACCTTCTTCATAGAGAATATACTTGGCTTATAGTCTCTGATATCATCGCCACCCTAGCTCCTCTGCTAGAAATCTTTTGGAATTTTAGCGGAGAGATCTAAAGATACAAGTGACCAGGCAGAGAGCACAGAAATAAATTCTGAAATTCTGTGAGAGGCAGAAGAAAAGCTCTACTGCCCACCTAATCAAACACTTCTATTGGCAACAGTACTGCTTCTTTCCTTTTCCTCATTTTACTATTTTACTGACTTACGTTTTCATGTCCGTCAGAACACCTAATAGCAAAGGCCAGAATACATTTTGCTGAACATTTTTAAAAGCATACTGGCCACATAGAAATACTATTTTCCAAGTTTTTGTGTAAACTTTTTTTGTTTAAATTTCAAAGGATGAAAAAGCCAAAGACTGTTTTCATCATCACTTATGTTTTGTTAAACCTGGATTCTCTGTTAGTCCATTACTGTGACCATTGTTCCCTGAGGAAAATCATGATATTGTGCACAGCAAGCACAAAGCCTACGCAACTTCAGGCTTACCTGACCGCACATTGCGACTTCTTAAACATCTGTTATAGAAGCAGGATGGATTATGAAACACTTGAATGTCAGCAATATAATTCCCACTCCTCCTTACTCTTGCAAATGCCACCAATTATTGAAAAGCTCCAAGCAGCAGCTTAATTTTATAGGTAGCAAGACAATGGCCATGGCCATCACTGCTACTGTCTCAGTCTCCAAGTTAACCCAGCTGGCAGCACGGTTAGGTAACAATGGACAGGCAACACCTGTGATACACATACACAACACCCAAATCCCAGATACACGAGCACATCCACAGCGACCATCCATCTAGCTGTTCACTCCAATTCAAAACAGGTGCATTTTTCAATCTTTTGTGAAACATTTCCTTTAAACATTATAAACTGGGTTGCTTTTGGCTCTTATCAGCAAAGAAACGTCAATTTTGACATTTTTGTGGAAAAAGTCACTACCAAAGTCATTTTGATAAAAGGACCTGATTGTCAACAACAAAAAGAACACATGTTCTTTGAAAGAACAGCTTGGTGGTGCTTGCTGCCTTAAGATTGCATCATCTGCAATGCCTGGTACCAAAAGATGACTTAAAGCCTGAAGCATCAAGAGTCAATCGAATCTGGAATTTTTAAAGGTCCTGCATCCTGCCTCTGATTTTTACCATTTCTATATATTCTCTCCTTGCTTTCTGCAAAGATCCTCAGGGATCACATTTCTCTTCTCTGCATCTCCTGGAGCAACAGAGCAGAAAGAGAAAGGCTGAATTGTCTTTTTCTCCCTTGGCAGAAATCTGTCTATTCCTCATGGGCTGCATGACACGAGGATAGCGCAGTCTGCTATTTGACAAGCAAGGGCTGGAACAATCAGCTTCACAAGCTCCAAGATCTAACACTGCCATCTCAGTATGTTTTTTCTTGCCCTGCATATTAGCCTGGCATGTCAATTCTGTACACAGATGGTTCACAAACTAAGCATTAAAGCTGAGCCTGTCAAATGCATTGTACAAACAAATTCCAGCAGGTAGAACAGGAGTATGGTACCACAGAGGACAGGGGAGTACTGTCTGACCAGAAGTCACACAGCTCCATCCTCAAGCACCTCTCTTAGTTGAGGAACTCCAGAAAATAAAACCAAATTTGATGTTTTCATATTTCCTCATCAGGTATAATTGTGTAATACACGTGCCTAAACTGACCAGAAGCCAGCACAGTGCTGAAGAAAACAAAACCTTACTTCAAGGCTTCTGAAGGTCACAGGACCATATACAGAAGTGAGACTGAGGTGGTATTACTCCTGTCTGCAGCAACCTGTCAGTCTTCAGAAAAAATCACAGGAGCTTTTCATAATATATTTTAAGCTTCAGGATGTGAGAACAGAAAGATTACAAAAATGTCAATGCAATTCAATCTTTTGCTGTTGCTTACATAGAGCAAGTGATTTATCTAGAAAACACTTCAAGTTATGATCTTAGCTGATGCTTAAGAGGCAGCTAAAATAACAAAACAAGGCAAGTAAATCCTACCCTAGCACCAGACTCCAGACCTTTAAGAGCAGGGACAGATGCGTATGAAAGAACAAAGGAAGAAATCCCCGCATGAACCACTTCTCCAGTGGTGCACAGCTTCCACACAGCAACTTCTACTGATGTCTGAACTGCTGCAATTTATCTCCAAGAGCAGCAGCGACAATAACAGCACTATCAGGACCTCAGTGAGCATCTGTCCCACAGTAGCCAGCTCTGCTGCTGGCAGCAGGAGCTGGTAGGATATTTCTCAGATACGAGGCACTTCAGAATGAAGATGTCGCAATGATCTCTGTGCCTGAAGGACATCCTCCCGGCTGGCCTCTGCTCGAGAAGATCATCAATAAGGATTTCATCCTGTTCCAGGCATTGCAACTAATCCTGATGTTGTTAGGCTTTTTTGGCACTGGAAATAGTATGAGACACTTAAACATAATTTCAATCAGTGCAACAGGTTTTCACTAGCATTATAATATCGTGTCAGAGAAACAGCAGCCTGGAGATTAATACTTTCTAATTTTTCTATGAGGAAAAAATGTAGAAAGCACAATTTATGTCAGTACTGCATGACATAGGCTCCAATGTGAAACTGTGTGCTAATTTCCTACGACTGCAGGCAACAAACCCAGAGGTGAGGTAAATTAGAGAGGCTTTTGTTCAAAGTTTTTCACCTGTGTTTCATAAAGATTTTTCAGCTCCAGACTGGAATTTCAAATCTAAAGAAGGGGGCGGGGGGTGGAACAATCCTTGCTGAGAAGAACCAATGCCTTGGAAATCAAGGCATCTGCCTGGGGAGTAGAAGATATGGGTTCAAGTTGTGGTTTGTGATGAGAACAAGCAGAGTCTTGAATTGGGATATTCCAGTCCCAGGGAGCACACTAGCCAGTCTGCCACTGGCAATATCAGGTAAAGGAACAGCAGCTCTCTTTTGTGCATTAAAAAAAAAAAAAAAAAAAAAACCCACAACACACACTAAAAGCTTTTGACTTAAACCCGACTGCACCAAGTGAAAGCCTTCACCCGTTGGCTATGGAACTGCATTTAAGCTCAAGCTCTTGCCCAATTTCAAACAGGCATATGCCTGGCCCCATACCTTCCTGATCCTGACCATAACATCGTGGTTTGATCTCTACCTGCCTCATCTCTACACATTTGCTTCCTAATCACCAGACCCTTGGTCAACCCTGCTTGACAACACTGATCTGCTTTACTCTTGTTCAGGGCCTGTGGGCTTGCCAACTTGTCGGCATGGGCACTACCCAACCTGCCTTGCTTGTTACACTCAGCTCCCAGGTCCCCTTCCCTTGCAGGGCAGCCCATACTTGAACTTGGCGCTCAGCACCATGAAGCCTGGTTCTGATGCTGGCCATAAGCACAGGCAGCCAAACCCCTCGGAGCAGGTAGGGAAGAGCTTGCAGACTGCTGCTGCTCTTCGAGACCTGGTACGACCTTGTAAAATACATTCAAGTTCTCAAATCCTTAAAAGCTTCTCAAGATGAAAAAGGCAATTCCCTTCCAGTTCTACCCACAATCTACCAATCTCACAAAAGCACACATAGTTTTCATTGCAAGTTTAATATGAAGCCATATACTCATTTTTAATTTAAATATCTGAAGCAACCAACTGAAAGATGATCCGTTACTGCTGCAGAACAACTCGAGTGCATTTCAAACACCTTGCCATCTAGTACTGTTGCCAGCTCCACACACTGGTTAAATTACCAACATATCTTTTGCTCTTATCTACATTGCAGTAATTATGCTCAACTTAATGGAAGCAATCATTTAATTAGTACCAACTGCTGCTCACCTACATATTCTGGTAGAAACATTTGGGGTTATACATAGATCAATTACCTGATGAATTTTACAATGCCTCATTACAAAACTATTAAAAGTTCAGCTGAAAACTCTCTAGACAGTGCAAGACTCATTTTCTTAACATTGTGATGCCAGGGAGCGAAGCTACATGGGTTGACTCACACAACTTTGAAACAATTGCCCTTTTTTTAAAACAAGCAACATTGCTTTGTCTTGAATCAGTAAAAAACTTCCATATGCATCTCCCCCACTACCATCACTATTATGGTTACAATTTGATGGGAGCAGTACAAAACAAGACCCCACACCCGCTTGGGTGCTGACTACCCTCATACACACACACACACTTCTGGGGCACTTCCAGGGGAGCCTGTTCAGGAGCTCCCATGACAGCGTGACCTCCCAACCATGTGGACGTGCACATGTTAAGCTTCTCCTCATCAGCTGAGGAGGAGCAGGTGGCAGGACCTCCATCGATGAACAGCAGCATTGAGGAGGAGCTGGGTGACTTCCCTAGGAAATAGTGAAAGCTCAGCTCAAGGCACCATCATCTGCAACTGGAGGTGAAGGAGGGTCAAGCATTGCCAGCTGGGGAGGAAACTCAAGCCTCTCCACAGCCCCGCAGGTAAGGGAGGGGTCAAGAAAACCGACATGAAAGCCAAGAGAGCCGGGGTACATGACCTACGTAAGCTGCACCAATGAAGGTTACCCATGAAGAGGAGCTACAGCAATCCTGAAGCTCAACAGCCAGATCAGAGATGCAACAGGCTGCATGGCACTGAGGATGCGGCAAGACTTACAGGACTCACTGTTCCAGGACCATCTAGAAACAGAGCAGCAAGAGAAAAGAGCTTTCAAGGACATATGAGGGCATGGAAAAGCCCAGAGCATTTGGTAATCTATATACAACTGATCGGCTGAATCTCTGAAAGAGGAGTGTTAGTTAAAGTGGCTGGGAATCACCTACTGAGCAATCTGGAGGAAATGAGACACATTTATGTTGGCACTGAGGACAGTTCACTGAAATTAATGAAAGGCATGAATTGCCTTTAGACTAAATTGCCTTTAAACCTCATACACACACTCATTTAAAATTGACTTTAATCTGATTTAGCTTACCTACTGTTCAAGGAAGCAACTTCCACCCAAAGCCTCAGTTACTGCTAGCACAGCTGACTATGCTCCTGCATCCTGCCAAGCGGAACCAACAACATTTCACACCATCCCACAATTTTAATAGAAAGACTGTGACTAAAGTCCACTAGCTCAGATCAGCTGCCAACAAGATTCAGACAAAGGAACTGCTTTGTCTCCCCTGTGTTATGGAATTACTTTCAACAATTCCTTTAAAAAAACAATTTCTCCTATCCTGTGTAAAACTGTGCCTGGTAGGGTCATACAGACAGGAACTGCTTAAAAGCACCCTCATGAAAAAAGCTGCTTCATATGATGGACAAGAAAGAGCAGAAAGGATTACCAAAACCGTATCTGCATGAGTAAGGTGATGCTACTGCTCCCATTGTCTCCTGCACAAATGCACAACAGCAGGGAGCTACAAGAGCCTCTTGGGGACTTGTGAAATCAACGGATGACCAAATCCAGGCCTAAGATTTCATCAGCTGAAGAGCAGGGGCCTGATTATATGATGACACTTCCAGAGTTCCCAGACTAAGGAAGTACTAGACAATGGGGCAGAGGACTAGCCCACCAGCTCTCCAGTGTCAGCTAACCCACAACAGGAACACCAGAAGACAGCTCCTCCGTCTTTTTCTTCTCTTTCATTTAAATAAAACGAATTCCTGAGAATGTTAGCCCCTAAGTTTTTGTTTTAACATCAACTTTTTTAAAAAACAAATCTAATATATATATATAGAAATATACTATATATATTATATAGCACAGAGAATACTGAAAAATTAAAATCCCGTTCTTGGCCACTGTGCACCCAGATATTGGCTCCCCAAGGGTGTTTCTGAAAGAGCAGCCAAGGTACGTTGAATAACGTGCTTTACTGGAGCGCAACGCTTTCACAGCCTACAGATACATCCGACCTCTAGTTAATTGACTGACAAATCATTAAAGAATTGGGAAAGGAAGAGCAGGCTGAGGAAATTTCTTTTCTCATTTCCTATCACCTTCACTAGCACATCTTCTAATGGTCCCAGGGTTGCATTTTACAGGCTACTAAAAATGAAAGACAGCAACTTTGAAATTTATGAGGAGCTGAGGGAATCTACTGAGTGCCACCTTTCTCGTTTTCTTCCTCATGCCATAGGCATAAATTGGGTTCACAGCTTGTTCCCTCGCTTAACAGTTGTATGTATCCTGCATTAATATATCTCTCTCTCCCTGCTAGTTTTTAAATACCCTTTACCAAAATTCGTTTCTTTTCAGCTGCCTTTCTCCAGGGTTTTCTCTAGAACCGTAAGGAAGCTAAGGAAAATACCTATCTTACCATTTCTGCTTATGTTCCCAGGTCCTTAGGATAAGGCACTGCTCTTACTCCTCAGGCTGAAGACATCTTCCTGGGGCACTCTTCATTACAGAATAAAACGGCTGCTATTTAGATCTGTGAGCTTCCAGTACTGAGAATGACTTGTTTGTATAACCAAAGGCTTAGGTGCACAAAAGGAAAGGCTAGTCAAAGCCACGTTTCTTCGCATTCAGCAGTGCTGTATGAAGGAATCAAGCCAGAAGGGTTGTTTTTTTTTTTTTTAAGAGATAACGCCTGTGTCAGGATGAAAGAATAGCTTTTCCTAGTAGGCATTTGTTTCTCATTTTCTGGGGTTTCTGTATATATTCTACAGACATTAAATCTAGCTTTGGAGTCTCAAAAGCACAAAGGAACATAATACAAAATTCCACTTAGATTCCTGCAAAAAAATGCCTCAAAGCCTTTTGACTGCATGAGGAATCATTTACCATCAGGTGGCCTTCTCAACCACCAAAGTTTGCACTGCAACATTAAACCAACTCTGAAGCTATTTTGCAGAAGATAAGACTCCCAACACTGGACAAATATTCTGGAACAGGAAAACTACTGATATACAATCTTAGGGCAGGTTAGTTTTTTGGAGAACAAGTTCAAGCAATGGGAAGATGTTGATCATTGCATAGAATCAGAAAACGTTCAGTGTTTGCTAGCATCTGGGTGGCACCAGACAAAATTCTAGCAGAACTGAATCATAAAAGGTAAAGAGAGAGAACAAACAAAAAATTAAGACAGGCGACCCCAACTTCCCAACTCAATCAGGACTCAGAACTATCTGCACTATGTCTCACATATAAAAACAAGCTCAGATCAAACAGCACATGATTGTTTTGTACACAAATCTTCTAATTAAGAAGTTAGCCTAGACCTGAGATTACACAAGTAGTTTCTCATAAGAACAGAAACTAAGGACAGATACTGTATTTCCTGGAAATAATCTTATTTATACACAGAATATTTACAAATGTTTGTTTCCTTAATTAGAGGAGAAACAGAACAGCAAGAGCTTTTGGATTTGGGCTTGGATTTTGGAGCTGTGTTTTAAGCTTGGTTTCAATGTTCTCCTCAATCAGCCCCATATCCAAAATTTTTGCACTCAGTTTCTTCTGAACCCATGCTGCAGCTAAGGCCCCGACTGCCCGCAGGCCTTCTTTTGTACCAGTTTTCATGATGCTTTTTGTATCTCTATCTTCTAACATACTCTTCTCTGAAATACTTATTCCAGCTGTGGAGGTCCCACTCTAGCGGGCCATGTATAAGGCCAGTTCTGTGCAGCATGATGCCATACAAAATGTACTTAAATTACTGCAGTAAAACACGCTGCATCTTGTTTTAAGAGAAAGAGGAAAGATTGACGCGTTCTTGAGACAGTCTCTTAGAGTTGTTTACCTCTTAAGTATGAAGTAACTCGGTGAAGCATTTAACAGCCATTGGTGAGCCATAAGCCTTCTTTTATTAGGAAAAAATAATATCTTGAGCTTTTAAACAGTGACTAGGGTTTTACAAGAGGGACTTTCTAGCAGTATTTAAAATGGAGACCTTTTAATGATTCCACATTACCCATCAGAAAGCTGAAGCATTCAAAATGAAGGTGGAGAACATAGCGCAAAGAGCTAACGTGACCTGCCTGAGGTCACCTGGAAATTTTCCTGAGAGCAAGAAGAGAAACTCATTTTTGACACAACTCTATGCCCTTACCAGCAAGACAATCTTTCTGCCAACATTGTGTCTTAGGGCGACAGAGGTGTACTATGAGTTATTGTAGGAGCTAACTTCTGAAAGAGGCATGCAGGTATCTCCTGACTTAACCAAGCAAACTAAATAACCAAAATAGGGTGTGCATAAATCAGAGTGGAGTAAAGCTTAGTGCTACAGCTCTGATCTGTTCTTAAAACAGCATATTATCCTGGGCAGAATAAATACCTCCATTATATTTATAATGAAGTGAATCAATTTGGGGATTGTAAAATAACTCTGTTCAGAATTTTGATGAATTGTATTACAAATCTTCCACAGACCGTATTGTTTAAAAGTTTCCCTTTTTACTGGAATTTCAATAATTAATCATGTTTGGGGATAGTTTTATTTCTGTGTGGCTTATCCTTTGATGATCTAATTTACATTTACAACGATCTATTCCCCTGTGGATTAATTGCTCATGTTATTTTCTCTATTAATCAGACATCAACATTTGCATTACAGATGACAGTGCTTGCATTATTTTCATACTACTAAATCTGGCAGCATGGTGCTAATGATAAACACTTTGCTCAATTCTAGGGGTGAATTTGTGTCACCTCCCTTTTCCACAAAGGGCATTACTGGGATTTTGCCACTTTCTCTGAAGTAGGCTGATGGTTCTGTAGTATTAACATGCATGCATTTACATTACTATCCACATATAGTTACTATAAGAATTTACCTAAGAACCTGCAATAAACCCTGAGCAAGGAGCAGTAGTGCCAAGCACTAGAACTTAGTTTCCCAGATCTCATGTGCCTTCAGAAGTGTTTCACACCTCCAGGCTGCTCACCACTGCTCCATGCTGGATGTTGTTACCCACAGCACTGCCCCTGCAAAGCTATTTTTGTAAAAATCATTTCCTCATAGTTACAAAAATAAGTTATTGGTGTTAGCATAAAACAGTTTTAATTGTTGTCCTTAACTAGGCAACCAACTCATGCCAGCATGAGAAAGGGAGCCCTGGTGTATACTGCTGTCTCCACAGACCCCGATCCCAAGCAGGGTATTGGGATATTTGTGCTCTGCACAGGAGGAGAGAGCTCTTTACAATCCCTGTTGCTGCAGAAGCGCCATTAAGGTCATATCACATCATATTATCAATAGATGCATTTCTTTTTCCTGAAAGCATTCCTATCAGCAGCAATAACCTCAGGCGTGGTATCACCCGAGTAAAGACTTGCTAAGCTATGCCAGCATTCACTTTTACAATGGTAGCAAACAAATTGGATATCTGAAATACTTATTCTAGTGGCTCTACCATTACAAAAAAAGAGGCATCAGCAAACAGTGTATTGCAAGCAACACGAGAGAAATCATACTTTTTGTAACACGGGGAAAAGTTCCCCGAGGGTGTCACACACATCTGAAACTCCCAACTGTGGGCTCACTCACTCATCTCTTCCCTTCATGAGCACTACAAGTGCTGCTTCCTCGCCTGCCCAGAGGATGCAGCTCCATGTGTGTCCCTGGGTACCTTCCCAGCCATCTCTTTAAGCCTGGAATTTCCTCCACACAAAGCTGGTCAAAGAGATATAAATACCTTCTCTGTGCAGTCCTGCATAGGAATCTTTTCCCTATTTCATTAAAGAAAAAAGTCCATTTAATTTTATTGCATTCCACAAATCAACATCTCTAATACATAGATAAGCACAATTGGATTTGCAGTGAAGCAATATTAACTGACAGAGAGATGCAGCAAAGATTTCCTCCTGTTTTCACTCCATCCTAGGGACCATACACATTAGGCAGCAACCTATGGCATGGGGACACCTGAATGGCATGCAGGGTGGCACGGACACACCAGGGAGCTAAACCAAATTCAGATTAGGCTCCCAGCTCTGAAATGTTTCTACCAGCATGACCAGCTGGCACAGGCAGAAAATCACATCACCCTGGAAAGGTGGCCATCCCCTGGACTCGATCACTCACACTACTCGGAAAACCATTCCTAGCTGAATCTCATGCAGGAAGCAGCACTGAGTGAAGGGACAAGCCATCATGGAGATTTGGGGATAAAAACAGAGGTCAGTTGAAGTTCAGAGGCCCAGTACTAGCATGCTGAAAGCCAGCATCACCTTGCAATGATGTGTAGGCATCCTTCGAAGGAAGGATTACAGTTGCTTAATGAATCCATCTGGTTGCTCACTCTGTTCCTCCTCTAGTGCTGAACTACAGTCCCAGTATAACAACACTATTCAATAATAGCAACAACTGGCTGATAGAAGCTCAACTCAGCAGTAACTAGAAAAGTTACTTCAATAACCCATGCACACATCCATTTACAACTGAGTTTTAAAAACAAGGTGCCTAGAGTGACAACTTAAAAGTTGCCTATTAAGAAGATCTATGGCAGACATTCATGCCAATGGGCATAATGTAAACGGAGATTTCATCAGCTCCAAATCACACAGCTCGTAAGCAAGAGAGAGAATTTCATTAGTGTGCCACACACAACTCATTGGACTGCCATTGGTAAGAAATACTGTTTTTGTACCTAGTCACAAGCAAAAACTGGTATGCATTCATGGAATGCCCTCATTTTCCAGAGCATGGATATCACTCCTCCTTTGATTTCATGACTGGGTAGTAAAGCTCAGTAACTATTCTATTCAGTTTGGGTACAAATAACACTTCTGCATCTGCTGGCAGGTGCCGTGCAGTGGAAGACTGCTCAATTCTCAGCATGAAGCTATTCATACATAGAATATTATTGGATTCTGTCACTCCACTTTTGAATCAGTTCTTCCCCATCTCCTTTAAATTACACTGCTGGTCTTGCACCATATTCCTGGGACTACTAAACTCCTGAATTGTAAATATCCTTATTCTTTGCCACCAGAGATCAGGGAGCAAATTGTGAAAGGCAGGTCAGAGTAGACCCCTCTACCAAGAAATGAAAGCCTGGACTTGCGTGCAGCTCTGCAACTTGTGCTATCGAGCTGCCATAATGACACACTACATCCCATTAATCTGCAATTACACACTGACAGGGGCTGTCAGTCTAATACCAAATCCATTCAGCAGAACTAAATGTACCATTTCTGCTCCCAACACTGCTCCTATGACTAAAACTCTTCAAAATAAAGTTAAATGTGAGATTTAATGGGGCAGGGAAGATTCCAAATTCTGAATTAAGAAGGAGAGAGATTAAAGTGTTTATAGCCTCATCACATCTGTGACAGTAAAGCCCGAGAACACAAAATGATCAGTGTCTGCACTGAAGTCATCCGCTAACTTCCCTGCTGAGCCCACAGCTTAAGTGCACTCACTGGGCGTCAGGTAGGACACCCCTCCTCAGGGCTATCCTGTCTCAAGTACCTCCTTGGTACCCTCTGTACCTCTCCCCGCCAAATATACCACATTCTCCTATGGCTAATTCTATTCAGTTCAGCAAAACATGCTTTTAAAATATGTTACATTTAAAATTAAAAAGCAGAACAATCACTCCAGAATAACACAGTAAGACCTAATCATTTAGAAAGGTTGCTTTCCAAATCACATTCTACTGTCCACCCTGCTACCATACAGCTGGTATGTGGGCTCCTGCACAAGGGGTTGAAATAAGTAAAAGTTCCGTTCACCATGATAGGATCCTGCCAGATTTTTACTTCAATGGTACAAATGCTGCTGTGGACAAAATGAACCCCAACGAATGACTTTGCCAAGTACCCAGGTTACCTAAACTATTATATTCTAAACCTGAACAATTAAAACTTAGATGCCCCTGACTTCTCTCTTAGCAGTAATGGATGATGGACTGTCAGCAATTTCTCCACAATAGTTTCAACTTCCCAGTTATACAAGGTCCAAGTTAACTACATTCCTTGCTCTTTGGGGCAGCTTGACAAAAAAAAAAAAAGGAACATCTCCACTTGGAAGACTTTTGTTATAAACATATAGGTGTTAAATCAAAAGGCCTTGATATTCCTTTCCGGACAGACTTCATTCCCAGGGAGAACACACAGCATTGGCCACTAACAGAAAACATCAAGGATACCAACACATTTGTTTGGTTTCCAAGAAAGGCAATAATTATAAAATGTCAAAAGGAAAAAGTATTTCATTTTTAATATATACACACATATGACAAGGCTACACTATATAACAAGCTGGCAGACTTATGTGCTTCAAGAACAAAAATACTTTCTACCACAGAAAATGAGGATGTAGAGTCTGAAGAGATTTACTTTCTTTCCTTCTCAACCTATTTCATAGATTTATTTCCATTCAATTTTTGCCTCACAAAATACCCTCAGATCTGTAATGCCTGACTGCAGAGGTTATAAGCCATTCAGGTCTTAGTAGGTCTTGCAGTCAATAGCCCAATCACGGTCAATTATCCCAAAGGGTTGAGAGCATCGAAATCTGGTAAAAGACAATTTGAAAGCCATATTATCTAACACAGGAGTTAAACAAAAAAAATTTTTTTTTTTGAGATGTGACGTAAAATATCTGAAGAGTACCAGTCCTACTGGAAGTCTACGAAACCAGCTCTCTTCTGTAAGAACCTTAATATTGGAAGCTTTAAACTGCCTTGGTTAGAGAAGCCATCTGTGCGGGAATATGATTTCCAGTAACAGAAAGAAAGCGTTAAAACAAAATGGGTACAACAAGAGTGGTTTGAGTTGAAGCTGGGCAAAATACAGACTTTACTACAGGAAACGCTAACCATTTACTATAAAAAGTAATTAACCCCTGCCACAAATCACCCAAGCATGCAGCGCTTCCTCTGTCACTTCACATTGTCCATGAAAGCATCATGGTTTTTCCAAGGTGCACCCCAGCAGAAGTCAAAACTAACGACTTGACATGGAAACTGCTGGCTGAGGTGCTGCAGTCCAAGTTAACCAGAAAGCAAAGTGATCATAGTAGTTCCTCCTGGAAACCTGCTAAGTTTGCTTCTGTTTACTGAATAACTATTTAGTTTCCTTACACTGTAAGGAGAAAATCCTACCAAGTCTAAATCCATAAAGTATTATCAGGAAAATGGAGCTATCCTGACATACAGAAAACAGGGAACCAGTCTGGTTCTGATTTATATTCTACAAAAGCATACAAACACACACACACAAATACACACAAAAATCAAAAATAAAATAAAGATTACCCAACTAGTAATCTTAACACAATGTCAAACCATATGCCTTAGTAACAATGACTTGGGTTACCAAATAAACATACGTTTAGATTAGCAGATGGTGCTCATTGAGTGTATATTTGAAAAATTAATTCAATTCACCAAAAACAAAGCACTGTTGGGATGGCTTGTGTACATGGTTATTCCTCCTGGCAGCAGCTCACAGATGGAAGGCCTGGTAGGAAGTACAGAGGCGGTGATTGATATAATCACATAAGGGCACTGCCAGCTTTCACTAATAAACCACAGACCACAGAATTAGGTGCTTGCAGGACATCATAAAAGTCCTTGATGCGAAATTAGTAATTCCTCTGGCAACATTATTTTTAGGCCTGCTAATTCATATCAAGTTCTGTGGGGTACCCAGAGCAAAATATGCCCTATTTATCTGATTTGCAACTTCTTTTCTCTGTCCAGGGCCATTTTTTATTCTTCTATCTTAAGACACATTTGCGCCCAATATATTCAAGTCTTGTCCCTTCTTGTGCCAGGACTTTCACATTATTGTCAGCTTTTCTCTAGCATCATTTTTAATCCACATGCCAAAGTGCTATACAGGGGAAAGACTGCAAAAACAGGACAGGAAGTGTATCTTTTTCACGTAACCAAGAAATACTAGGGGACTCTGGCTCATGACTGCAATGACAGAAGTTAAACACAAATACTCTGAAAATACTGTCTACTTCACGCAATTTGATTTCAGTTTTCTGTATTCAGAAATATAACCAATTAAGTACTAATAAAAACAACAAATTGACATTATCTTTGCTTTTTAGGTCAAATACTTTTCTAAAAGTTGCTTAAATACAGAGTTGACATTTTCACAACACATACACCATCCATCAAATTGCAGGCAAAGGAATGATTTAAGATCCTAAGTTTCAAAGAGATGCTTTACTGAGATTGCAACCCAGAATAGGTTTGTCCTTCTTTCCTGCCCCCCCTCCCCCCTTAAGGAAAATATTTTTGCAGTTTTTAAATCCCTTAAGATGTGGATTCTCCTTATTTTGTTTTGTTTTTCTCCAATCCTATTTGGGCTTTTGCAATCTCCAAACAAATTATTATTTTGCCACTGTAGATATTCAGAACGTAGTGAGCATAACATGCTGATTGCCAGACAACATTTAAAATAAATAAAAATACAGCAAACTCACCTTTTTGGTTTCAGGAAAACATCCTGCCAGAGGACAACAGCTGTTCAGCTGGCCCAAACCAGATAACTGAAACACAGAGCCCTAGAGACATGCAACACTGTCAAGCCAACACAAAACAACAAGGTTAACCAAGGACGAGGAAGCAGCAGCCAAAAACTCAAAAGAATGGTTAAAAAGTATTTTAAAAAAATCTAATATGCTTAATGTTTTTTTCTGCTGTTTGAAATTGTTCAGAAATAATTAACTATTTTCACACGAAGTGCACCAACATTCACACATGGAGATATCAGCGGCACACACGCAGGCCAGGCTATCTTGAGAAACCAATTGAGCTCTTACACTGTCTGAAATCCTCAGCCAAATCACAAACAACACATGTGGAACACGGTATCAAAATGCCTGCTCCTCTTCCTTCCCTTCCTCAGCAAACACAAGTACTCATCAGAATGCAGCCTTGAGAGATTTCATTTCCAACATTTCTGCTGATAGCAAAACCTCAGCAATTTGGCAAGCACTTATATGCAAACAGACTGTTGCAGGAGGACCCCAAGGCCCCGGCTCAGCAAAGCATGTCAGAACATGCCCAGTCCCTGCCTCAGTACTGAAAGAGCAATCTGATGCTCAGGGAACCGTCACTGGGTTCAGCTCACTGGGCTTCAACAGGCCTGTGATTAGGGGCAAGGTACTCTCGGCTCTTCCTCACGTCTTGATTCTCCAGCATTACCAGGCTGGTAATGGCAGGATAACACGTTTAAGGCTGGATAGTACTTGGACACTGCAGTTAGAGCAGCCCTGTTAATATTTGAGAGGCAGATTCAGCAGACCCTTGGGGGAAGGAAAAAAGGAATGGCTCCTAATAACCCCAAGATTAAGGAACACAAAGCCTGACTAGAAGCCAGAGGGATCTGCACTCTTAAATCATTTAGGCACCTCTGGAAACCATGCCTTGATTCAAAGCTTTAAGTACCATTTGTGTTCTAAAGATGGAACAGTACCAAAGAGCAATGGATCTGCAACTGCAGCGCTGTCTAGGCTGCTGCTGAAAACACACTTTTCTTGCAGTGACAACAATTCAATGCCATCAAGCAAGAAGCAATGCCATCAGTGCAGAAGGATGATGAGGACACACAGAGAAGTATTTTAAAAGCCTTACCCATCCCTCTTTTTCTCAGCATAATGCTGGAAATTTATTGTCAAATGTAGAAAGCCCTAAACTCTGAGCTACTAAGTCAATAAACATGACTAAAACCCAGAATTTAAACCAGTAAAATAAATAAAAACTATTACACTGTTTGCATTTGGCAGATCAGACCTATAACTCTTTGTGATGTTCAATTAACCAATGGTTTTAAACAGGCATTAGAACTTCAAATAATCTGTGGCTCTCTACATAAATCACTTCTATTAATTTTCTTACTGTGGTGCAGGTTTTTTTTCTTAATATAAAGTTGATTTTACAGTTAGTATTTGTTGTCAAATACAACAGCAAATAAGTGACTTTCCACAATAGATCCTATCAGCAAACTCAAGGAAAGGATACCAACACATCTCACCTGTACTGGGCAAAACGATGGGCTTGGGTTGCAAATGCCTTCATACCATGAAAACCTTGAAACATATAGACTGCTGTTTAAACACAGGCATGGAAAACCACATGAACACTAGCCCTGCCTTTGAGGGAGGGGAGAGCCAGGAAGGAACAAATCTGGACTGTATGAGGAATATCTGCACAATACACCAGAAGTGAATGCTTCTTATAGCATCTCAGTGGTGGGGATGGAAGTGGGTACAGCCAAGGACAGCAATAGTTTCATTGTTTCATTCTATGGTTTTATTTGGCTTTTGATTGATCCCATCCACACTGGATTTAGTATGCCTTTTCTATCTGCAGGACAACAGTGGAGGGACAAACACAGAAGTCAAAACATCTAGCAGCCTCTGCTGCCTACAGAAGAGAGTGGCTTTTGCTTGAGAGAACAGAGCTGTGTGAAAACACTGGTAGGAGGCCTAGATCTGCCAGACTCTGTAGCTAGTGAATGAGAGGGACAGATCTGACAAGGGCAAACAGTTCTAGGACGCAAGCTGCAAGCACACAAATGGGCTTAGGGACAAAAGTCAGTTGCCTAGAAATTGCACTGTGCAGCAGGGCACAACTCCGAAGAGGAAAGATGAAGCTGTGGCAAGAAAGGGAGCAGGAGAGTTGGACCTGTGCAAACCAGGAACGGCAGCAGATCTATTACTGGGATTTAAAATCAGCTTTATCCTGTTCCAAAAGCCTCGCCTGCATTTCATACACATTTCGCTTGCCCAAGGAGAACCCTGCTGCAGGCACGGTCAATCAGACAGCAGCATTGCCTCCACCTTCTCCTGCCTGTCAGCCCGCGGCCACCCCTGCCCGTGCAGAGGCTGACACATATCAGCTCCTGCCAGGGAGAGATTCAGAACCACCATGTTCAGGCAAGTCCTGGGCAGAAGAGAGGTTGACCAGGCACTAGCCTTGCACTCCTTCCTCTAGCGTACACCCTCACTCACGACTGATAGGAAAATCCCCTTGCATGTCCTTCCTTGGGCGGCCAACAAACTTTGTTCGCAAGCTTCCTTTCAGGCCACAGAGTATTCACCCGAGCCCATGCCAGGTCTCATACACCAAAAGCCCTGCCAGTAAGCACAGACAAAATTTTTTTTTGTTCTGCATATTCAGGGGAAAAAAAACACTGTGGGTGGGATTTTCAGGTAGTATTGTGTTCCCTTCCTCCTTTCTCTCCTCCAGTCCTGTTTCTGTTGCACTTCGTGTCTGTCACAGCAAACAAGAGAGATACGCCAAGCTAATGAAACGTCCAGGTTGTGGTATATGGGTGTATAAATGAGCCGGCATGGCCCCTGTGTGCTCTGAGCAACTGCAGGAAACACACTTCCAAGACCTGTCAAGACTCATTTCTTTTAGAAGAAATAAAAGATAACTGACTTATCTTTATCCTTCAAGCAGGAAAAAGAAAAGAGAGGAAAATGTATTAATAACTAAAAGGTAAGAAGAAATTCCTGACAGGTGCCCTCCTTCCTGTCATTACTAGTGTGCCGGATTAGCACGCCACGAGACCCCTGCTACATAATGCAAGCTGCTCCTGGTTGTAAGGCAGCAGCAGCAAGAGGAAAAAGCAGTGAAATGATTTGCCCAAAGTGCTACCACAGATCCACAGCAGAGCCAGAATTCCTATCCATGGCCACAACAAATCCCTATTTCCTATCTATGCCTATGTCAGAGCTGTGAGGTAAATCTGCTTTCCTTTGGCATCTCCATCAGTTCCCGTCTCTTTTTCCTTGTACACGGGCTGCCAAAGTGCCTGACAGCGCTGCAGAGGATGAAAGAGCAAACACCCAGGCAGTGGTCAGAACAGGGACGCACACTGTATGCCTTTTTGAGGTTCAGGCAAGTCTCCCAATTCACCTGCGCTACCAAATGCCTTGTCCCGGTGACTCTCCATTTTGCTACAAAGTAGGCCTGAGCTAAGTCCAAAGCTAAAGTAGTCCCGAGTAGCATTTTTTTTCAGGCTATCATGAACACACTTTCCCCACTATTTCTTTTATGGAGAATCAATAGGTTCACTACCAAGATACAGCATCCTCTGCATTTAAAAAGTCTGATTTGTGAAACAGCTGAGTCCCCACCACTACAGCAGGTTACCATGGGAGCTAGTGGGAGCTCAAGGGGTGAGAAAAAACAGTCCTGTTTGTTCAACTACATATGCGAGGGCTGAGTCTAGCTTAACGGCATCTTTGTGGAGCTGTCTATATACTTGACTGGGAGTCAGGGTTCCTGTTCAGTTCCTGCCTTTGTCATGGTATTACTGAATGTTTCTGCATAAGCATCTGAACTTCTCCTCCTTAGTTTCATCTGCAGAGATGACTGAATTTCTGTCGCAGTATTGCCAGATTTAACTTACCTGAGTTCATGAAGCTCTTTGAGGTCTTCAGATGGAGAGTGCCAGAAAGCTCACAGAGCCACTCTAACAGGAGACCTGTTCTCATGCTGCCGTGCGCTAAGAGCAATCAATCATCATGGGAAACGGTGCTTTCCCAACTCTTGTGTCCTTTAATGTTTCCAATTTTGAACAGAGTCTTGTTCACATTTCATTTCAATCCTCTGCAGGTCCTCCCTTTCTGATGGAAGCCAGAACCTAGGTGCAGGCACTTCTGATGAGAATAAAGCATAAGTCCTCATTTCAGTGACCTGCTATCCCACACAGTCTTTGCCAGCAAGCTAATCAATCAAGGAAGCAGAGAAAAGCATTGTTTGTGCCATTACTATCAAGAAAAGATGTACCACTCTCCAGGAGCCACAGGGAGAAGAGCCCCACAAATGAATTAAACTACAGCTTCCACTGTGCACCTTAAATAAAAGGCCATTCCTTCAAATACTTATGTCTGAGCCAACCTCTATGTCTTTGGGAAGATTCTTTAAAGCAGTAAGACCACCTAAAAAGTGAAAGTTACACCCAGACATAATTACTTGCATCGTAGCTTTGCTATTGCAGTATCTCCTGTTTTTACAAGGCTCCATTTTCATGCAGATACAGAGAAAACAAGACACAAGTCAGGTCTTTCTGCTCATCTCAATATTTTGCCCTTTGCAAACAGGGCAAAAGGAACAGCTTTCTGTGCAGAGTATCTGCATGCAGAAAGCCACATACCAAACATATTCTTGGCATAAGGAGTGAAACTTACCATTTTCTACCTTAATTATACTTAGCATCTCCAACCAAGTTCAACATCATCATTTTCTGGGCACAATACAGGCCCATACAATAAGAGACAACTTCTGTGTGCATAAGTTTATAATGGGCATAGACAGAGGAAAGGACAAAAAAAGGAAATCCTGTAAGTCTCCCTGTAAAGTAAACCAAGGCACAAAAAGAGACAGACTACATAACTGGCTGGAAGATGATGGTGCACAGCATAGCACTTCTTGGGGAAGCGTAAGGAGTAGAAAGGTGCATGCCTGCAGGAGCAGTGTGCTGTCCCTAGGCCCAGCCCACAGTGGCAGTCCCACCATGCTGTGCTCTCAACAGCTCCCAAACATCCGAGGTAGAATTGATGCCAGTGATTTTACCACCTCCCTCCCACCTTGCCTTAGCAAACCCCACAGTGCATTCCCAGCTCAACACCCAGGTGTGAACACTGTATAAGTATATAGCAGATTCTGTAAAGCAAGGACTCAGCATGCTGCTGGAGAGGAAGAAGTTTGCCTTTTCTTTCCCATGAAGAAAGGATAATCTGCAACCACTGGCATTGACCAGCTGACCCACTGCCCTAAGTAATGGCTCAGTCTGGTCCATCTGTACACAGAGCCAGGCTCTAGTCAAAGGGAATATAAAGTTCAAAGGTGATAGAAAGGAAGCAGAAAAGGCACAAACCTCAAATAGAGACAAAGCAAAGACTATCTTGGAAAAGAACACTTGAAGAATGAGAAAGAACACAAGAAAAATAAAAATCCAAAAGACAGTCATATTACACTCTAAATATTTGTTAGTAGTTTGGTTACTGGACAAAAAAAATTGTCCATTTTTTTTTTCTAGATGCCCTCCTCACGGCAATTTACTTAGACTAGTTTCTGTGGCTTTCTCCATCTCGGCTGTTATAGCTGAAGATGACAAGCTGAACACTCCCTCTCATGCAGCTAAGGCTTCATTTTTGTGTCAGGTAAGGTCACCTGCAAGACTGAGCAGATGCATCTCAAGGGCTTCAATTCATCATTGCCAGCACAGTCAGAGACTGGGATCGTTCATTTGCAACCGCTTTGAGTGCGGTTCAGAATCTCAATGCAGGAAAACTATTGCCAAGATTTCTACTCATGTACATATAGAAAGGACTATAGAAATACCTAGGCTAAGCTACAGTTGTCACCACTTCACACACACCCCTCCAGCAAAACCAGCATTTTCTTCCAAATCTTCCCTGAAAAGCTAGCTCCTCTCTGCTGGGTATTAAACTGTAATATATAGGGAAGAGACAGAATATTACAGGGCTGATTACACTGATTTGCCACAGCAAAATGCTATTGTGCCATATGCGCAGAGCATATGATGGATCTTGTGTCGCATGATTTGCTGTAAAGACTGTACTTTACTGTCTGGTAGAAATAGCCTCTAGGGTCTTCCATAGGTTGACTCAGAAACAATGAGCTTCAGTGTGGAAATTTAGGTGCCTAAAACCAAAGCACCCATCCACATTTAGGTTTGTAAATACCTTTTCTGATTTTTCAGAACTGGCATTAATCCATTCCTCTCCCTCGAATAAGTGTTTAAAGACGAGTAGCCATCAGCCAAGCCGCGACTGGCTATGCAGGTCAAAGCTATCACGTTGCAGCCTGAGTTTATCCTGACAGATTAATGCCACCAGCTTGGACCAGGCTATTCTATTTGCCTCCCGGTGCTTGAGATTTCAAAATCTGGCCGGTTGTTTTGACACACTCTCCATACACACAGCAGCACAATACAGTTGCACAGAACGTGGCAAAGACAGATGAGGAGAGGTGAAGCCTAGCGTTGTGGGTTGCTCCTGAAATCTCCCCATTTATGTCATGCAGGAGACATGCCTGGCAAGGAGTTGATGTGTGGCAGAGTCATGCATCTGTTCAGATATTTTAAATAGTTCAAAGGCAGCTGTCTGCTTCCTCAGAAGCACCTGTGGGTACACTCAGAATGTGAAAGGTCATGGGTTATAAAACAAAAGTACATTAAAAAAAAAGGTTAAGTGCATACATCTTTTATAACAGCTTGTTTTGTGAATGTAAGGGTCCAAGAAAGCACAATTATTTCGATTTAAAATTCATGGCCATGTTTTTCACTAATGATTAGTAATTAGAAGCTTTAGAGCAATTTCTATAGAACCTTAACGGATCCATTCATGTTAAATTGCAAAGATCTTTTCCTCATAATTTTGGTATAATATTATTGGTATAACTTTAAAGGAGAGACAGATTAAGAGCACACAGAGTTCACTGTTTGGGAGGCACTGATAAGTTAGCTCCTCCAAACACTAATGTTCCTCACCTTTTCATCTCAGTGGCCTTCATCAAGTAGCCGCAGCCTGTTGGCTAATCATTTCCAAGATAACACTCACAAAAAGAGAGACGTTTTCAATACTTTATATTGAATAGTATCTCCTACTCTGCAGAGCTAAATTAGACTAACAGGTATCAAGTGTAAAACCAGGTACCATACCATAACCTAGGGAAAAGATGGCAAGGAAGCTCCACCAACCCTTATTTGCAATAGTTCCTGCACCTTAGATGAAAATGTTGGGCTAAATCTTTGGACTTCGATAACCACGGGAAGGAAACACCATAAAAGTAGTGAATTAAAAATCCTTCCAAGGTGCCTGAGGGCAAAGAAAACCCCAGATCATATGAACTATTCAAACACATCCAGTCCTCATCACTCAGCAGCTCATAGGGCCCATTTATCTTGCGTTCAGCTTTTATAGTATGGCTTTTGCCTTGAGCAGGACATTTGAGCTGTGACTATCTGAATGGGGAAGCTTTAAATTTAAAGAATAGAGCAGTTACAACTGTGTCATTTAAATACAAGTGTTATTGCAGAAGATAAAGCAATTCAGGAGCTGCCCCTTTTTAATTAGTACAGTATAATAGCTAAACAAAAACTATAGGTTCACTTAAAGTCTGAGGAAAAAGTAGGTGACTCACATCTAACTCATACATATTTACACCTACTGGCAAGGAATATTGTCATACAACACATTCAGACACACACGCTTTTAAATCACCTGAATGTTTAAAATGCCGTTTTTCCTCAAGAGTTTCTTCCCAGAAAAGAGTCATCTATGGGCAGACATGTACAAATTAAACCATCATCACTCACTGTCAGAAATCCTATAAATAATATCACACTTTTTTTTTTTTCATATTTATTAAAGTAAATAAATATATAAATCACAGCTCCCATTCTGTTTTCTGTGGTGGACCATAAATTCCTCTGCCACCAATTGATTTATCTGTCTTCAGCAACCTTGCTCTGACTTACATTCTCCCAGCGAGGATGCTGCAGTAACAAATCTACATTACTATAGGGAATTCACTTGTTCAGATGAGAAGCAACTTACCACCATCTTTTTCATAAACATCTTGTATCTCTAAACTTAAAGCTACTGAAAGAGCATAGCATAGCAGAAGCACAACCAGTTAAAGACAGATCCTGATCAGACAGATGAAAAGAGCTCCCTTCACTTTCACAAAAAACACCATTCATTGGAACTGGACACTCTTTAATACTTGTATGCAATAAAGTCTTGGGTATAACCAAAACCCACTGCAGCCTCTCAGTTTTCTGCCCCAAGTGCAAAGTATGACTCTGTACCCTTGCTAACACAAAGCGCATGCCTTAGTCCGACACACAGCTTGTTCCAAGCCTAGGAGACATTAGACTAGCACAGATACACAACAGTGCTCCAGGGCACTTCAAGTCCATGTGGGCAAGCTCGAAGGTGGCATCACAGACCGGGTTCCCTGCCACAGCTGCACCAGTTGAGAGCTAGCCTTTGGCGTGAGCCTGGGGAAAAGCAGGAGCTCTTGCCAGATGAGACAGAAAAATAGCTGCAGTCAGATGAAATGTCAATACAGGCCAACACACCTGCCTCGATTCCAGTAACAGGAAGGGGAAACAGCCTCCCTTAACCAACTGGGGCCTAATATGCAGCACACCATTGAACGTCCCAGCCCTTTAGCTTACAGCAAGTCACTAGTACATGAGCTTTAGACAGTAAGCACAGCTGTCTCTGTCAAAGGTTTGCAGGCTTATATAGGGCCATAGCACCCCAGTCTCAGGAAGCACCATACAGACTGGCTGTGAAACATAGACCTCTCTTGCTTTGCTATCCCCAGGGGCCTAGATGAAATTCAGCAGTAGAAAGGTTTGCAGGAAAGGAAGTTCCCAGCGAACAGAGGTGCTGGCAAGGTGATGGGGTACTGGCTCAGGAAGAAATTAGAGGGCAGAGAAGGAACACATTTGGTGTGAGATAGGTATTTAGAGCCTATTATATTTTCAGTCACGAGGTAAGGACCAGCTAGACTTAAGCAAAGGTGGCTTGCAGTATAGAGACCGAGAGAGTGTGAAGGCTTGTAGGAGGATGTATATCATACAGAGGCAGCCAACTGCAAAGGGAACACTGTGCAGGACAGGTTTTGAGAGGTCGCAGGGTATTCTTTGTGCTTATAGCCATGATGATGACAGAACTTCTGCAGATGTCTAAAGCAACAAAACTAGCAATTCCTCTACTGTCCAACTTTGTGCCAAAACAGCAATATACACTTTAGAACTACTTTCTCTTGTTCTTCTCTTTTTTTCCCCTCTAAGCATCCCATACAATTAACAAACGGCTCAAAAGTGATGAGCTAGGAATGGTATTTAACCAAGAAGTCATTAAACATTGGTACACTGAACAATACTCCTTTAAACAAGAAGCCATAATTATTTTCCTCCTTTGAATAAGTCACTGCATATAAAGATGAAAGGCCTACTACCTTTCAGGGAATTTATTACTACTGAGTCAGTGCACAACTTAAGGCTCTAAAAATACCTTGAGTCAGGAAGTTTTAAAGTCTCTCCTATTGTACACTGAAAAACTGAGCCATTTAAAAGTGCTAGCTTCTTTTGCATGGTTAGGAACAAAATTAAAAGGCACTCCATGGGCTATTGATTTATTCTGGCCAACTGCAACCTCAGAGAATGTGCCTCATTATAAAATGCTTGTGAATGTTCTCTTCACACATGGTTCACGTACAGATGATTATGGCACTGCTACTTCATACATCAGTGCTGTACAATAAGCAAAAATGGTGCTTTTGAGGGGCTTCAGTTTAAATGGTGCTTTGGAGGGGCTTCAGTTTAATCTACATTTCTCAGGCACATTCTACTTGAAGATGGTGGGACACAGAAGAAACTTCCTCAAGGACACAAGTTTAGAAGAGCACCCTATCAATTTCACAAGAGCTCACACTTCAGATTGTCAATATGATGCCAGATCGGTGATTTTTCTTGCAGTCACATCAACTTGCAGGACTACATCATGCTCTGATCATTAATCCATACCTTTGAAAGCTGCGAGATGCACAAGGTGATTTTCAGTAAATCAGTGGCTGAAGGGGAAACATCCCATTTGAGAGATGTCACACTGGCTCACATCTTACTGTGCTCCTGTACTCACCAGGTTTGGAGCTCAGAAGTTGAGACTGAGAGCTAGCGTGCTGGCACCAGTTTGCAGTGCCAGGTATAGTGCTGGCATGTGCCTCACCTGCCCTTAGCACAGGAGGAAAGTAAGGCTCAAAGTTTGTCCTTAAGATTATAAAGCTGCACTGCGGATGGAACCCATATGCTCAGGGTAGGGACTGACATTTTGTAACATGGGGCAAGATGCTTCTGTAAACTAATAGTAAAATTTAATCACTATTACTAAGCTATTTTACAGCTTTACACAGGAGACATTACATAAATGTGGACACTTTCTTCTATAATTAACATACGCACTGTCCCATAAAATCCTCCTCCCACCATAAAAGAAGTTTTTATAAGTAGTGCACCTGGATAATTATTTTGACATCACTGTAGGGTTTTTAATTTTTATCTTGTTTAATTCCAAGGCAAAGTGCTCTCACACGCCCATTCTCTACTTAATTTAGGTTGGGGTCTAAGAGCTGTTTCTGAAATAAGACAGTGGTTATCTACTATATAAAAGCCTAATTCAGGTAAAGAAAACAAAGGTATTAATTCTGAATGACTCAACTGGAAATCACAGTTCAAAACATAATACTCACAGGTCTTCCTAAATGCCTGCATCAGAGCCACAGTGAATACACATGTATTTTATGGAGCAACACAAGTAGCAGTTTGCAGTACAAATCTCAGGCAACAAAGTCCCCAAACTCCTAATTTTCTTCCACAAACTGCTGCAGCTAGCTCCAGCAGAGAGAGTCTAGGTTAAAACAAAAATCTGTAAACCAGAAATAACAAAACTGTAAAGTGGCAAGGCCCTAGTGCAAGTCTCCCAGGAGAGCTCCGCAATACAGTACCAAATACCCAGCTGTCTGAAAGACAAGTATTTTTATCCCCTCATCTGTCTCCAAGCTCTCTTATAAATACAGGTTAGAGAGGATATGTGCAGGAGAACACCAAGAACTCACAAATTTTATAACTAAAACTAGTTAGCAGTAGAGTTTGGGAAAAGCAGATTCCACCTCTACCTCCCAAAGCTAACCACAGTTTTTGTGCATCAAGTATAAATTGATACGTGTGTGCATGGCGAGACACACAAGGTTCACTGCAGGTGAAGGTGAAAAAAAAATACATATACACACACACACACACACACACACTCAACAGGTTTCCTGTCCAGGTCCCTGCTGACATAAACAAAGGTACAAGTGAGCCATTAACAAATGCTTTTTCAAACAAGACCAGCAATAGTGAATGCCTAGGACACCCTCAAGGAATCTCAAGTCTCTGTGTTTGTGCCTTCTATGAACCCATTTAATATAATCTCTTAACTACAGACTGGTGTGTTATATACATTAAATATGTAAGAACAACTGATTTTATTGAAGAGCAACAAGAATAAGTAGAAAATTTCACAGAAACTTATTGCTCCTGTGCATCCCATTAATTTAGGAGACCATCCTTCCACCCTCACCCTGCTCTGGCTGAATCCAAACAGCCAAGTACAGCTTCCAGTGACACCACATCACATGCTAGATGTTACACTGAGCAGCTGGAAGCAAAGATACAAAGAGGAGGAAGGGCTGCCACTTGGTTGGAAAATGAGCCAGAAACCAGATGCCAGCCAGGGAAACAAATTGACTACTGCTGGAGAGTCTTTTTTTAAAATCAAAAGATTAAAAACAACAACAAAAAACAGATTGTCTGGCTGAAAAAAATGAACAGGTGGTAACTCTACTTAAATCCTGTTTTGAAGTACATTCTAGGTTCAAGAACAAATACAAATGAATGTTGAACTGTAAAAACATAGCGACAGTAATTACAGTAATCAGACTAACAACTCATCGAGGACCTTTGCTTGACAGTCACACCCAGACATGGTGAAGCTAGAAAGTCTGCTGGAACACAGAAATGCCTATAGAGAGGGGCACGTTGACAGGTCGTATACTGATGCTATACTTTACAGAGCTGATCTCTGCATCAATTCAAACAGGCCTTAAAGAATATCTCCTTCCAAAACTTAGCATGTTATTTTACCTCATCAATGGTCAAAGAGGGAGAAAGAAGGGAAGCATAGAGGATTTGTTTCTGTACTTTTATTCACATCGGATAATGCTACATGTCTTTGAACAGGCTAGGGCAACTTAGATGCTAAAGTGCTGATTTGAACATTCAAGAGCGAGACTTAAGGGCCCTTCTAAAAGCTTACAGGAGAAAACTTGGTTTCCTTGCACGCTGGCCTGTCTAAAGTGATTTTCACCTTATATGATGGTCTAATCAGTGATGCAATAAGATGCCCAGTGCTTGGGCCAGCACCCCTAATTGCAGAAACACAGGAAACAGATGTATAGGCTGAAACAAGGAAACACTGTGCATGACAGACCAGCAGGCACTGAGTATTTCTAACCACCAAGGGTCACTGTTGATTCGCTCACTAGACTAAGGAAATAGTGGGAAAAATACTTTTGATTAGAATAATAAAAGCAGACTTCATCTGAGAAGATCCTCTCATCCCCACCATGCCTGTCAAAACTTGCTGCTCTCCAGGGAGACCTTGCCATGCAATAACCCTCCTGCCTGCGGAGCACAGGCATTGACAGCAGGCAGGTCCTTCACAACTGCTGCCCTCTGCAAACTTCTCAGTTTCTTACATTTCACTCAAGAGCAAAGTGTGCTAGCAAGACCCTTAACTTACAGTCACTGCAGGACCAACAGCAACCTGGACACCTGACCTATCATTCCCAAGGCATAAATTAACTAGCCATTTGCAGAGCCCAGTCTCAAGTTTCCAAACTTCCTTCTTTTGATATCTCTGTACTCTGTTCCTGCTGGTTTCTGGCTTTTTTTTTTCCTCCTCTCCTCCTCCCCTCTTTTTAAACACAGTTCTCAAAGCCCTTTCTGCTGGGCTAATATCAACCAATTTCACTGTTCAGCTGCATCTTACATTCCCACCTTCATGTTCAAAAAAATCGCTGTCTTGTCATCATTATCATCTTATTTAACAAAAGAAGGAAGAGAATCTTGGGCACCACTTTACTGTATTTCAGGCGTGCGCTCTCTCTCTAAATGGCAGGGGAGAGAAAGAACTTCAGTGTTAACAAGAGTGTTAATGCACTGTGTTGCTTTACATCAAAGGCAGCATCGTCTTACACGCATGTAATAATTCAAGAGAGTTTGTTCATTTTTTTGTTTTTACAATCAACAGTGCACAGCCAGAAACCATGCAGATCTGACTAGCCAGCACAGTCTGGCATAATACAGCTCTTAAAGCTGCAATTTTTCACCTGCAACTGCAGTGCTAAGGTCTGCACACGCTCAACAAAGGTTTACTAGGATTTAGTACATATATCACACCTGCAGACAGTCTAGCTGCAGGGAGCTGACACCAGCTCAGGAATCTGGGCAGGGTTCATTATAGCAGTAGACCCAGACAACATCAGAGCCGCATCTTAACAATGCAAAGGTGAGCTGAGCACGTGAGAATATTGTGACCAGTGCTCCGCTGTGCTCCCGCGGCGAGCAGCATGGGAACCAGGGGAGGGAGACAAGCAGCAGCCCTAGGGAAGGACAGGCAGATGGAGAGAGACACAGGCATTTCTGAAAGCTTGTACAGGACAGTAGGATAGGGGAGAAGCAAACCGAGTTTTGAGGAATCTTCAAGATTATCTTCCCCCAGGGCAGTCCCTCTCATCCTACCTGAGAGAACTATGCTGTGGCCGAACAAGGACCATTTAATTAAGCAGCCTGTGACTCACATGAGTCATATGAAGAAGGTGGTTATGACCAAATGAGATAAAGCACGGCAAGAACTGAACTGATAAGCACTGTGCTGAGAGTGCAATTGCAACCTTCAGGGATGCTGAATGCTCACAACAGCCTGAGTCCCCCACGCTAGGCACACAATATCTTACAAAAAGACACAAATTCAGACTTTTACCTCTCCAAACCATCTGTGAGAGGCGTAGAGTGGGGAAAACAATAGTAACACCTCCCTTCTTAAAGAATATGTTGACAGTGCAAAAAAATGATACAGCAGTGTTGCCTCCTACCATGGAGGCCAAGAAGCTACTGAGCTGCAAACCTCAAAAGGCAGGCAGAATCAGCCTTTGGAAAACCTCCTGCAGCAACTACTGTTGCTGCCTATGCAGCCTCCTGGGATTTTCAGTCAATCAGGAAGGATGTCTGAATGAATATTCAAAGCCCAATACTCAGAGGACTGCAGGTAACCAAGCTTCTTTCACTATAAATCTTCAAAAGGCATTTGAAGGCAGCAGACTACTTTAAATTACATTACATATTAATTAATTACGTTATATATTCCTGGCACATTTTGGTTGTAATTTATGTCACTCATTTGCACCTCTGTCAAATTAGGAAACAACTCACTCATAGGCCAGACAGAAAACCCAATTAACCAGGCACAACAGCACCTTCCCCTTACACCATCTCGTACAAGAGAAATAGCACATTAATATCAAGACTTTAGCACACAATAAAACCCTACCACCCACCTATTTGTACACCCACTTAATTCAGAGACTCCCTCCCCATCACCATTAATGGGACTACGCATGAAAGGAAACTAACTCTATGGGTATGCACCATATTGAAGCTTAGCCAAGTGAAAAAGTCCTGGGCCGGGGGGAAGAACAGTCATGTGATAGTCAAAATATGTATTGAGAATAGTCTTGAACATCAATCTGATGGACTTCTACCTGCATACCAAAAATTTCCTTCCAGAAAGAAAACAAGGAACTCTCATATGAGCAAGGAGTTTTCCCTCTGCACTCCTGTCCTGGGCTCTGGTTCACATTGCTTGCAGGGCTGCAGAACTCCCTTGGGATTCAGAATTACTCAGTAACAAAAGACTGCTCAAAAAGGAGCTCTAGATACAAAAATTCAACATAACGGCAATAACCTTCTCTTAGGAAATGACAAAATATAACAAAGCAAGGAAAGAGGAAGGCTAACTAATAGCAAATGGTTCTTAGCATGTCAGAAGCCTCCCTCGTTTTAAAATTATGAGAAAGGCAGAGTGCTTCTGACCAGGCAACATGACTGTGCTTAACCTGAAGCACAGTGTACCTAAGTAGAAGAAGGGAAACATTTATGGAACTCCTACCTCAAAGCCTTGAAAGGTCACAGTCAACAGCACTGCAACACTCAGAAACACGTACAGCAACTGACAGATCATCACCATGAGTTTCAGCTGTAAATATTGTCTCCAAAGTAGTGGCAACAGACGTTGGTTCTCCACCAGTCAGGCTACACACATCATACACGTAGATACACGTACATAAGTCTTTCATCAATTGGGACAGTTTCCAACATCTGATGCTGTGCCTTGAATTAACACTAGTCTCTCTGTCTCTCTCCAAATTACCCCCAAAGCTTAGAAATAACAGAAGCGGAAGGTGGAGAGGGAAAGATGGGAAGAAACACAGCAAGCTCATAGTAGTTAATAAAGCAGAAAGCCACTGAGGCCTTTGACTGTCATGAACTGCTGCCAGTCACAAAAGGCTTTATATCAAGCTTGAGCTAAATTCTGCCTTTACAGTCACACATATGGCTCATCATAGAATCACAGAATGCCTAAGCTTGGAAGGGACCTCTGGAGGTCATCTAGTCCAACCCCCCTCTACACGCAGGGCCACCTAGAGCTCATGGCACAGAACTGCATCCAAGTGGGTCTTGAAGATCTCCAGAGAAGGAGATACCACAACCACTCTTAACAACTTGCTCCAGTGCTCTGTCACCCTCACTGTCAGGATTTTTTTTCCTTAAGTTCCTGTGGAACTTTTGATGCTTCAGTTTGTAGCCATTTCCTCTAACTCTGTCAGTGGCCACCAGCGAAGAGGCCAGCTCCCTCAGCCTCTCCTCATAGGGCAGATGTTCCAGGCTCCTGATCATCCTTGTGGCCCTGGGCTGGACTCTCTCCAGCAGCTCCACATCCCTCTTGTACTGGGGGGCCCAGAACTGGACACAGTACTCCAGACGTGGCCTTACCAGGGCTGAGTAGAGGGGCAGGATCATCATCTTCACCATGAAATGTTTGCATGGACACAAGGACAAAATTGAGCCCAAAGTAATAATGAATGGCTGTGTCAGCCACTCACGGTGAGATGCCTGACCACTTAGGGCTGAAAGCTACACTTGACAAACCCGTCAGCCTTCCAGCCCCGGACGCTATCAGTCATCCAGGCTCTTAACAGTCACCGTCTGTCACTGGCTGCAGCCTGCCCTGAGTTTGTTCTCAGAACATATCTGGACACCACAGATCAATGAGGATATAGTGTGGGCAGCCTCTCCTGCAGCTGCAGCAACATTCATCAGTTGAAAGGAAGAAATGTACACCAATCATTTGGTATAACTGAAATAGTTACCTCAACAGAGCCCTATCACAGTAATGTCTCCTACTTTGAGGGGAGGGGGGGGGAAAGTTTGCAGTGTCCTTTTATATAGCTACAGAGATATCAACCACTGACAAAATTCAACTCTGCTAACATTGCCTCTTAACCTTATTTTAGATTTCACATCTACTCTAAAAATGCATACATGTGGCAACGCATCAGCTCTTCCAATGGACACTTCTTTAGCGCTTGCTCTGGAAGGAAAAAGGGAGAAAGGGAAGGAGTCCCAGAGATCAGGTCTGCTTTATGACTCCACTACAACAGGCCAGTTTTCCTGATGTAAGCTAGGAAGCTCAGAAGAACAGAAATGAAGGTTTGGGCCCCATCCCCCCCTCCCAGTGCAAACAAAATTATGCCCTGGTACTTATTTATAGTAGTATGGGACAGCTGAAAGATAAATGAAAGGAAAGGTTCTACCTCATTTTGACATACCGAGAGATTAAACAAGTACTTTGCAGGGTTCATCAATTTTCAGTCAAGAATTCTTCCCAGTTTCCACATGACTTTACATAGACAATTTGGTGGTGTTTAAAGGCAGTAGCTCACAAATCTGAACACTGAAAATTGCTGATTGTCCCCGAAAACAAACCAGAGATGGAATCAAATCTAGCATCTCTTCATTTTTCTGTTCCAGCATGTTTATACCTTGCCCTGGAGTAACTGCTTACAGGAGAGAATTCAAACTCCCTGCTCCATTCAGCTCATGGATCTTCAAAGGATCATTGGCAAACGCTTAAGCATAAGGGGAGCTACCCAAACCTCTAGATCGTGCCTACTTCCAGATCTTACATTCCTATCTCATCTTTTGAGACTTATGGTCAAGAATACATGAACAGCTTCTTACTGAAATCCTGGTAGGAAACATACTGACCATACTGAACATTCATCTACCCACGATAAGGGACCATACGATGCAGACACTTCTTCTTTCTGAAGAGAAGCAAAATCACCAAATTCATTCATAAAGGACATGCACCAGCTGTTGGGAAATGATGGCTCTCAGCCACTAGAAAGTTAAGTTGCATGGGAACAAGATGAATTTCAGATTAAAGATCGGCTACCCACTATACACGAGTGTTTCCCCAGCAGAGCATTTTTTTTTTTTGTTATATGAAGCAATGCCTACGCACACCAAGGTGGACAAACGCCTATGCTTACTGAATACCTGTCAGAAAAACATATTGCTGGTTATCTCATGGGGCATATTCTTATTTAGAGAGCTACCAAGCAAGACTGAGCAGACAATATCCCAGAGGACCTGTGAGTGAGAACGCCTATTATAAGCCCAGAGACACCTGGGGGAGTCATATAAATGTACTACAAGTACCAAGATTTATATTAATGCCTGGAGCTGACAAGGTCTCTCTTCTTATTTAATTGCCCACTCATGAGCAAGTTAACTGAGTCCACACGGGACCATGAAGTGAAGATGAGTGGTTCTGGCTAGCCTCAACACTGAATGCAATAGCACACTAATGCGAAGAGTGAATCTCCCAAGCACAAATCACTATATTATTAAGCACAGATCACTATATTATCAGGCATTTGCTGACAGCTAAAATAATTCAATTTAGGGTAGAAATACACTTTGCGGTACACAAAAAGACTCATCTTCGCACACTAATCTTGGCAAAGATCTAGCTAGGAAATTTGCTACAGAAACCCCTTCCCCTCTATTCTTGATAAATATCACCTTGTGTCACATATACTTGTTTAAGATGCTGTCACAGAGATTCCTGCCTGGCTCAAAGCTATGTTCCCAGTAATGCCTTCATATCTCTCCCCTGGTTGTCCATTACCTACTTTAACACTGAGGGTCCTCCATGGCTTTTTCTGACTATACATCTCTTTCACACTGACTTCCCAGCTACACTACACCGAACAGGTTTACACCATTCATTCTGTAAAGCTGTTTAGAAACTACTTTAGTCTTCTCCTCCGTGGCAGTGCTTGTACATATGAATGCCTTATGCTGAGCGCCCCGGGGCCCCACCCTGCCCTTCCTTTGCCAGAGATTGCATCAGTTAGAAAGGACAAAACGCAACCAGCACTCTGAGTGCTAGGCAGCTATGTACGCCCTTACACCTGCACTTTTTATCTATTGCCATGTTCTCCCCATTTTTGCTTGGGTTCTTCATATCTATTTATTGCCTCCAACTTGACTGCCAGTTCTTCAGGGCAAGACTCCTGGATAATATGCCTTTGTGTAATGCATTATTGATGGTCATGTAGGCTTCTAGGCACGATTGTGATACAAATCCTAAATGACAGTGGTTAGACAACTACTGGCATGAGCTTAAAAGCCAAGCTGAGCCCTTTGAAAAGCCTGGCTTCAGTGATAAATTTAGGTTTTAAATAACCCATAGTCCCAGGGCATGTGAATGACTCCTCTACACCAATTAATTTATCCTAACAACACCTAAACTGGACAGGGAAATTTAAGCTCCCTGACTTAATGACTTTGGGATACTGAAGGACCCACAAAGAGGGACTGAATGCAAGTTCTACAGCCTTAGATCAAAGCCACAATGTTGTATTTTCTTCCTTTAGCAACTAAAACTTGACTCCTTGTCTCAAGTCATCCAATGTGCTTTATCCTCTTCCCTAGTAATTAAAAAGCAGTACTGTGAACTGTCTCCAAAGAACTTCTCTCCTTGTAGCTATGGAACAAGGTCAAAGAAAGATGGAATAATCAGGTGTCATCCTATGCAATCCAAAAGGGACCAAAGGTATTTAAAATGTTATTACTTAAATCACACATGCATAGGTGTGAGCTAAAGCCCCAGCTACAAAGTCCTGGGAGAGAGAAACAGAGCAATGGAAGTTGAGAGCTAGGAAAGACTCAATCTGAAATACCTATTTTCATTTTTAAGTTACATTAACTCTCTTCCTGATAGTGGGGAGAATGGAAGAGTACCTCAATTTATTCTTACAGTACAGTATTAAAGAGGGAAGTTTCTGTTCTATTTTATGATGAAAAAATTTGACATATATTGATTTAATAAAATATAAAAGACTGAAGCATCCAGCAAATCGAGCAATCCATCTGCCTGAGTATTTTCTCAAGCTATATAACAAGAGAAAAGAGCAAATAATCACCGAAACAACACATCAGGGAAAGGCCTGTTTTGGAACGGCCAAGAGAGTTGTGCAAGAGAAGGACTGCCTTGAGCTCCTGGGCTGAGACTTCCAGCTGAGCCTACCTGGTATTTCTCCAGAGACTTGATCTCAGTCTACCAAGTTTGAAGTCTTATTTCTGGACGGAATATAATATTTCTATCCCATCTTGCCCATCTAGATGACGGGCTTTTCAACCTCACCTACAATATAGGGTACACAGTATAGCAAGATCCTGACTAGAAATCAGGCCATTAAGCCATGTCATTGCAAACATAATAAATGCCTCAATTACAAGGTGACAGCAGAATGCCCCTTTTCACAGCTTTGTAGCAGCAAAATTACAGCTTATGGAATATTTGCACAGTCCAGGTGCTTGCCTAAATATCTTGCAGTTAATTATAACAGCTGCACCAGGGCAGCCTCGCCTGCATCCCCATTGAGACTGTGTGCACAGAGCTATGAAACACTACAGCACTTCTCAAGAACAAACGGACATTTACAGAGAGCGGGGATTAAAAATATGCAGGGCGTTATCATAATAAGGCATCTCATAGCTGCTCCAGGATAAGTGCGCCTCTTAGAGGCAGCCCCTGCATTTAACTCACTGAATGCAACTTAGCAACATGCTTCTAACAGAAGTTTTCTGAACAAGCCTTGAGAAGTGTAATGAAGCCATTTATTTTAACTAGGCTTTTCCCAGAGCAGAGATAGAAATTAGTAAGCATGAGCGTCTACTCAAAACATTATTCTACATAATCATACATCATGCAACAGCAACTGACCTGTATGTATCTATTTATGATAATGTGCACAGAATATTTACACTTCTCAGAAAAACTGTTACAGTTATTTCAACTGAGACATCCTTTTCGGTGTTTAAGATTGGAGATGGATGAATTTCCACAGGTCTCCAAGGATACACCATGTGACTCATGCCCATGAACAGGAGCCCTGAGGTGTACAGGCAGTCTTAGGAGTCTCTGCTGGGCATCTTAATCCAGTTGATAATTAAAACTATGAGGTTGAAATAACCTATAGTCCAGAAACCAAATAAATGCAAGTAGTGTGAGCTTTGATTTTAGGATTTAGGCACTACAGAAATTTGAATGATTAAGCTTTTGAAAAAGTGACTCCTGGAAAGTGTGGAATTTTGACTATACAAAAATAACACGCAGTGGGGTTTTTGTTTGTTTTCCTTTTCTTTAAAAAAAGTCCTGGTGAGGCTGCCACTGCATGTGAGAGTATACTGTATACTGCCATTTACATGAGAGAGTCTTTAAAGAGTTGGCACTATGGAAATCCAATCTGCCTCTTTTGCACTGCAAAATACAATGGTAGCAACAATTCTCCTCCAAGATACACCCCACTTCTGGGCAGCAGGGGAGGAGAGGGGGGGGAAAAAAAAAAAAAAAAAAAAANAAAAAAAAAAAAAAAAAAAAGGGAATTTCACCAGATTCACTTTATCACATCATACAGTTCTACTGAAATCTTAGCATTAATAAAAAAACCCAAACATCGACACTAAAAAAAAAAAAAAAAAAAAGTTGCAACGTTTTTAGAAGCAACTGTTGATTTTTCATATTTGAGTTACTTTTGCTTATTTTAACTTTCATACTTCACACATATGATGTTAAAGTAGTTTCCTTCGTGGAGTCTTTCACATTTTTTCAGTTTATGCTCCAGTTCAATAGGCGGCAGAATTTGTGAAGGATTTCACACTCCTCTCCCCCAGCTATTGCCATAACGCTTTCCATGAGCTGATTTTAAACACAGATGTAGAGAAACAAAGGCAGGTCAGTTTCTAAAGGTCATTAAGGAAAAATTCTAAAAAGCCCTAATTTAAAGGAGATTTTAAACTAATCACACTGCTGAATCCATATTGATAACACTGTAAAGCCATTTCATATTGAGCAAGAGTGCCTAGACTCAGAAGACTGTGTAGTTTCTTTGAATCAGGCAGCCCAGGAAGGCTCCAAAGTGAAATGCTGCATTGAACTAAACAGTTAGCAACTGGAAAGTGAGGATGCTTCACATTTAAGAAGATTAAAAAAAAAAAAGAAACTAGCAAAGTTCATCAACCAGATTTAAAGTTCTGTGTCACACCACATGGTCTAGCTCAGATGCCTGCATCAGATGCTGCATAGCTGGAACTGCAGCTAGGACTGCGCATTGCAGCAGCCACTGCTCTGCCCCGATCGGCAGCCACAGAGAAGAGTATAAAAGCCCACAGAGGAGCACAAAGGCCATGTCAATGCTCCTCCAGCCACTCCTCCAACTCAGGTCAGGTTGAAAAGCAATCTCAGGAGTCAGTGCAAGACAGCGTGTTACATCAGCAGTGAGCAGAACACCACTGGGGCACCGACATAGCACCCACAGCACAGCAGCAGGTCCTAGCCCTGCCATGAGCACTTGGCAGCCACTGCCCAAGGCATCTTACCATTTGTAGCACACAGGGAGGAAGCAAAGATCTAATCCCAGAGATATTTGAAAATGGAAAATACTAATGTTCTTATTTACTACATGAGTGCTTTAGTTTGGATCAGGAGGGCACTTCTGAGGCATCTCTCCCCAACCTTAAGTCCCTTTGGTCCACACTGCAGAGCTGTCCTCAGATTATACAGAACTGTTCAACATTTAGCAGAACTATGTAGAAAGATGTGCTCAGATGGCAATGGGCACAATATCTGTAGGACTAGGCTCAAGCCAACCCAAAGTAAACATCCTTGAAACTTAGACAAACATGAGTATTTAGTCATTTGGCATCAACTATTCTGCTCTATATCTATCTAGGCTATCTATCTATCAGGCTGCACTACTGGAGTATGGATTTTTAGATTCTCTATTCTTAGATATCTAAACAGAATGTGAAAAACATTGTGGGGGTATCTGACATGGCACCTTGAAAGCCAAAATTCACTGTGCACTAGATAACTTTGGTATGATAAAAATCCAATCACTTTTTCAACAACATTTTTTCCTCACTAACCCTTACTACAAGGAAACATTCACTTTTTTTCTTCAATTTATAAGAGTTTTAGTCTTCGAAAATACATATTTATTAAAACTATTAATTAATCCCTTCTCGACATTTACTGTACCTGAAACATCTGGCATTTTTCTCTCTCAATCAACAGTGTTCCCATAGGTTTAATGTTTTAAAACACACTAAGCTACTTTAAATAACTCCCATCATCAACACCAAATCATGTTTCATGCCTTTCGGTGGCTGTAAATCTAATTATTTGTGACAATCAATCAATTGCTAAGCCCCAAACACGCCCCCCGAGGCACAAAGGCTCAGGGAGGACACGCAATCTTCTGCCACTTGCCATCTCCTGCAAACCAATACTGCTCTGCGCGACGTAGGAAAGAGTGCAAGGATTGCTTGAAAGCCTTCAGGAGATACAAATCTGCTTTATACAATGCTCAAAATGTAGCAGACGTAACCTTTTGGAAGAAGAGTCTTCTCCTTCCTACCCAAGGAAAGGTCTTCTCTTCCTCCTTGAGACCTTCTTAAGGTCTTCTCCTTCCTGCCCTTTTACAAAATAATATTATCCAGAGCAGAAGGTACCGCACTACATGTGGGCCCTATACCCACTGGTGACTTGGAGCCAGGAGACTCCTGCACTTCCAGGGTGCCCAGCAGAGGCAACGCCCAGTAGCTGCATGGGAGACAGAAGGGCAATCTGTTCCTCCCTTTCATAGGAAAAAAAGCTCTCCCAAGTAGCAAAATGCTGCACTGCTTTCTAAAGCTCCCTTTACAGAGACCCCAACGTTGTGATTTCTATCACGTTCAACATGTTTTTATCACCTCTGACACTAAAATGGGTCCTCTTTTCTAAAGTAGATACCTTGTTCCATTTTTCATTTAAGAAAAAAAACTCTGAATGAAGAGGTCTCCCACCTGTGGCTTAGAAAAATGTTGCTAAGTTGCATAGCTTAATTGCCTCTGTCAAAAATGCACTAGTGCTCACTACACCTGATGGATCATCACCACACACCTGGCTTCCAGACTGAACACTTTAAGGACAGCAGGAATCTCAGAACTCACTTAGATAGGAATTGTTAATTTAAAGTCTATAAATAACAACAAATATATAATGTGGGTCTTCATACAGGTGTCTTAGACAAATTCTTTGTAATTAGTCAGTATGTAGCAAAATCATCATGCTTACAGCCTGCCTGAGGCTTCAAAGTCTCTTCTTTTGCAGCCTTTCAAATTTCTATTATACTTTATCATATTCCACATGACACAAAATACATTTTAGTAGAGAGTTAAATCAAAACTACATTTATTTTGTTTCAGGGTAAATTAATATTCTCAGTATTTAATGAGCGGTCACAGATTTAGTCTGTTACGTTAGGAACATACAGGCAAGGACCTATACAGAGCATATTATCTTAGAAATGAACTAAGTTTCAGTCTTAGAAATCATTTCAGTCTTAGAAATAAACTAAATTTCAGTGACCTCATTCTTTTGAAATAAAGCCCACTTACAGTTTAAAAATATAGAAATGCTAGGAGTTTTGCAAGGATTTTATAATGGAGTTTGCAAACAGAGTTCAGAATGTGTAAGTGCATATTTATAGTTATCACTTGTTTTGGCTAAATGTTTTAGTCAAAAGCAAGGGTACACATGACAGCAAAATTCCAGATTACTCTTCTAAATATAATTTGATTTTATGGATCCAGTTTTGTAAGTAGGATGTCACATGCTGGAATACAGTGAAGGAGTAGAAGCTTCTATTAAGGATAATTTCTTTTTTTTACTTTTATCTTTTTTTTCCTGCTCTTTTCAAATCTCAATTTTTGCCTATAATTTTACATGGTATTCATCAGTACCTAAACCAGGGCTATACAATCCCCTTCCTAGTACCTTCTCTGAGCATCCCACCTAAGCTTAAAGGCAGGTTTAGGCTACAAGCTGCCAGGGGGTTATATGAAATGCAATTACATTTCCATGAAGGCAAAGGAGTGTTTTATATTCCACTTGAAATACTTTACAGCATGCAGCAATTATTCTTTTCAAGCAATCTTGGTCAAGCTGTACTTCACTACTGATCTGTCTGTTTTCAAGTATCTTGTTTCAGCAGCAAGCCATTTCATACAGTGTGCTGACATGGTTTACATGCTAAGTAAGACTCTAAACTGTAATTAAAACACACTGTTATAGTCCTTGATTGAGGGGGAAAAAAAAAAAGAATCTTTCCTTAAGAACTAACCACTGTCAGTTCTACTCTCTTACTCATGAAAAAAAATCTGTGAGGTAAAAGGGAAGTTAGGCCTGTAGCTCCTTTGCTTTCATGACACCAGAAGGCTCTTCAGTTCTCTATAGCAGAGGGAGAACGTGGATTTCAGAGACAAATCAATTCTGCCTCTTTCCAAAAGGCAGTCCTTAGCCTCTGCTTGATCTATTAGGTCCCAAGACCCACAATCCACTTCCCTTACACCAGGTGAGAGTCCACGAGCTGTGGTAACTGTGCTTGTGAACATGCAAAGAGCTCCAACATTAACGGTAACATACTCAAAGAACTCATTTTCAGCTCTTTGCATATGACTGTGGGGAGAGACATTTAATTCCTATTTCTGTAAAGTGGGAGCTACTGATGTTTACCTCCTCACAGATAATTTGAAAGCTTAAGTATTTCACAATTACTGGATGACAGACACAAAATATTTTCAGTAGAATTTCACACCAGCAAGATTTTAATTACTGCAGTTCCTCAGTACTGGAGTGTGCTTCTTGGTTTAGCAGACATATTTACAAGAAAGCTATCTTCCTCATTTCGATGTTTAAGACAGATTAGATTGACCAACATGAGGCACTCCAACAAATTAAATAAAACTCATAACATCTTGAACTATGCTACTAACTTGGGTCTTAAGGCTTTCATTAACCTTCACAAATGCAGAAGGCTTTAAGTGCTTAATGAAGGAGGTAAGAGGTATAGGCTCATTCTGCTGAGTTTAATCGTAGCATGCAAAAACCTATCAAGACTCATTTCAACTGACAAATTTTGCAGTATGGCAGTAGCAGCAAAGACTTCAACAAATAAAAAAAGTGGCCAGCATACTGGGCAAGCTGACACAGCCTGCTTCAGTGCTACTGGGCCTTTACGGGCTTCTCTCATCTTGCTATCAAAATTTTCTAGATGTTCTCAGTCTCGCTAGGAAAACTTAGTAGTTCCTTAACTTAAGTGATCCTTAACCTTTAAATTTGGTTAAGCCTTGCTCTCAGTTAAGGTTTAGCCTGCCAGGCACTTTGTCCTTGGTATTACAGTAATAGAGATATTTTTCACTTGAACTTAAAGTCTGGTTGTGATAAAAATTGCTTTTTATGTGACTGCCAAAATAATAGTCATCAACAGAGCTGAAGAGGCCCTCTCCAGGTCAAACTACACTTGTGACACACTGAGATCTAGCTAAGCTCTTCCAAGTCCTGGTCCTGGCATCAACACCCTTACCTCATGTGCACGTGGACAGGCTGGAGTAAATAGTGTCATGTATTATAATGCATTAATCCCTTCCTCAGGCTTTATATCACCCCTGGGGACATGAGGTAAGCACCCAAGAAGTCACTGTCTGGGACCTCTATGATTTCATTTAAAAATATCTTGGATCAGGGAAGCCAAACTGGCTAATAAAGGTTCTAAGCTGTGCAGCACAAGCCACTAAAATGGTCATTTTATGAGTGCAAAAACCAGCTCCAGGCTGTGCTGCTCCAGCCTCCTGAACTTGTTTTGCTTGATGTTGCACAAATTTGGTTTTCCATCTATTTTCCCACAGCTCCCCCAAGGTTGGCATGTGTGGCAGGGGAACAGCAAACCTCATCATTTGCTATTTGCTTACATTAATGAAAATCCTCCTTGTCAAGGCAGCAGCTACCAAAAGCTTTCACAGATGTTGCTTGTGCAGGATTATTAATACACTTCCTGAACAATGCCCTTAATGAGGAATGGTGAGATTTAATTAACTTGTAAAATAATTAGAAGGTAATTAAGAGCAATATGAAGTTTCTCATTATTTCCCCACACACATTTAAAAACAGGGAAAACTGAAGGCTGCTCCCTTCCTATGGTTTTCTTACAGGTTCTAGAAAGTGAAAGAAGAGTAGTTAAGAATTTATAATAAAGGCTTCAACAAAGCAAGCGAATCATGAACTGATAAATGAAGATAAAAAGGCACACATTTCTAATGCCAACAAAAATTCCCACCTTACTTGATTCAAGATAGTATACACAGGAAAAAATATCAAAATCTGGGATACAAAGGCATTTATGTTCTGCCCATGTGTTTAAAATAATCTCCTTTTTCCCATGCCTTGAAGGCCCAGGCTGGCAGCATTTCCAAAATTGAATAAACATTGTCTAACTTTGGCTTGCATGAGAAATTCCTCAAGAACCATTCAATCTGAGCTGAATTTCATTCCTTCTTTATAGGGGTAGGAGATGGAATGGGCTGAATTACCAAAATTTTTCTACCTAGCAAAATTTTGTAAAAGTCATCACTCATCATATTTCTTTTACCATTAAAATGAACGTGTCATTGGAAAAAAAATCTTTTTAAATTTCACTTTATTAAAAGGATAATTTTGAGAAAAATAATTATAGTTTTCTTTAAACTGAAACTATATATTTTTATAGAACTTCTCCCACCTTTTAATCACAAAGACTGGAAATAGTGGCAGTAATTGAATAGTAGGACAAAAAAAAGGTCAGATCTTCTCAGGCACATGGCACGGGCTCCTTTAGTCTGAATTCCATCTTTGCTCTTGGATCATGTCTCAGAGCACAGTGATATTTGTAGACAAAAAGAGCACATGAGAGGAAGGTAAAAGACATCCTCATTGCTTTTGCACACTGACCTCTGCCACTGACTACTGAAATAATATATGTTCACTGAATCCAGAGGGCGAAGCAGCAGGTATGCTGTTTTCCTACAAGCCTACTTCATGCTCATATCTGTCTTCCCTTTCCACTGAGCAAAGGGACATAGCAAAGGGACATAAAATTGCCAACACTGAAGACAGGATTCTCCCAATATCCCTAAATGAATCCTCCCTAGCTACCAGTCAGTAGCTTCATATTTGGACCTCTTCTAGGAGTGTGCCAGGGCAAATCAAAGTTGGATAGAAAAGAAACTGCTAAACAAGCATGTCAGCGTCAAAACAAAGGACAAAATAGCGTAGTTAAAAAAAAAAAAGAGAGAGAGAGAGAGAGAGAGAGAGAGAAAAGCAAAGAAATAAAAGCAGGCAAGACATGCATTTGGATGACAGTTTACATGCAAAGTGAGTCTGTACTTTTAACAGAAAGAAAACGGAGGAAGAAAATCATCCTTAGGAAAAGCTCCACAGCACCTCCCCAGAGCTGCATCCTTCCCAACAGCCCTTCTCTGAGCTAGCCTCCACCAAACAAAACCTGGGCCATCAACTAAAGGCAACGGCAGTGAGGTGCTACCACATCCTTTCCATTGGAGGAATAGAAAGGCTCCTCTCCAGGGGAGATTGTCATCTCTCTAGGAAGAGAATCAGTCAGCATTCACATAGCATCTAAGACACCAGGCCCCAGTCTAGTTGAGCTCCTGGACACCATGCAGGTAAAATGATAAATGATGCAGAAAGCTAAAACTAAGAGAACAGACCTCGCAGAGGCTGACATCTCTTGGATTTATATTTCTATGTTTTAGATAGACTCGGTGGCAACACTTGTCACAGCTATTTTTTATTTGCAGTCCAGAACATCATTTTACAGAAGCTAAGAAGAGTTTGAATTGTCTTGAAGACACTTTTAGAATGGGGGTTGAGTGACAACTAGCGGAGACTTTTAAAAGTGCAGCTCAGAGCTTCTCACAGCACCACCTGTGCAGAGGCACTATCTCCTTTCAATCAGACAGATGTCAGCTAACTCCGTGGAAATGCTTTCCAGAAGAAACCCGCATGAAGATGAGAAGGCGAGAGAGGATGTGCTCATGCGACTCTCCAAGCGTTTCTTTGCCAATGTGGAAAAGCTATCCACACATGCAGAGCTCTGTGAAACAAGCAATCCAAAACTGAGGCGGCACCCCAGTCTGCCATGGCATGAGGGACCAGGACCGCAGGGCTGGAAGCAGAGGCCCAGATAGCCCATTGCCCTCTCACAAGTAACAACTACGTGGGAGTGGTAATGGAAAGTGCAAAAATAAGAGGGAAAAAGTTGTGTGATCTTTCTGGTGGTGCATTCATGCCCTTACAGTGCCCAGGGTGACTACCAAAGCCTTACAGATTCCTCAGCTAGAGGCTCAGACTGAGTTGGCCTATTCAATAGCACAACAGGCCTATCCTTCATGGGTTTTAGTCCAGTGTGTTTTTATCCCCAAATGCCTCTTAAAAAAAATGTAGTTCCCATGTCATTAAATGACTTATCTGATTTATGAGAGGGTGAACAGTCATCTCTTAATTCATCCCACCTCTTTCACTACTTCATCAGCCCTCTCACATAGCCTTCTTCCTCTCACTCACCTCTTCTACAGGTTGAACAGTCCAGAAATTCATGAACTCATGCACAGCAGAACATTTTTTTCATTTTGTCTCTTTAATAATCACTGAACAGTGAGCTAATGTTTCCATAGACCTATTAAGAGCAACTTTCCCCAAGTAGTATTGATCCAGGTACAGGTCATCATCACTACCCTTGCAAACTCTCTGGGGTTCTTGCTTGGTGGGGGCAGAAGGTTATTTTGATTCCCTGACGCTGTATTTTAAATACCATTTCATCATCTGGTCACTCACTAGTGATAGAATCTCTGCAACACTTCACAAACTCCTTTTAAATCTGTCTATCCCCATTATTATTATAGCACCAAAGCATTTTAGAGGTACCAGTCCCTAGTATAGCACCACAGCTCTGACACGAGCCATCAAAACATTAGGAAAATAATTCTCCCACATAAGCGGCTAGAATTAAACAGCAACATGGCCTTTGAGCAAGTTTACGAACTTTACCTTGCCCGTCGTCTTCTCCAAAGCACTCTAAAAATGGAGCAGGCCTGTAGGGCACAGATGGTCTATATGCCTGCAACAATTTCTGGATGTAGTAAAAGGTGAAGTGACTAATAGGAGACAAAAAGTGCTAACTAAACAAGAATCTTGCATTCAGGTTACTCATTGCTGTTCACAGGGTGACATTCTTTTAGGGTGTTTGAAATAGAACTGAAAGAGCAGAGAAAGTTGTAGAACTGTGGACTTTTGCTATTATTTTTTTCTTGAGAAAACAAAATGCAAAACTAAGTTTCTGCTTGCCTTCCTCACAGGAAAAAAAAAAAAAAAAAACTATTAACCCTATATGTCCACAAAGCAAAAGATAAATTAAAAACAAAGACCACCACAATGAAATAGTCTCATGACTTAAGATACCTCTTGTTTTGAAGGCACATCTTATCTGACAGCTTGGGTCTTGGCTGCCAGTACAATTAAACTAGCAAATATGTCAATAAATTAATATTCCCAGTTTCAATTTTTCATGGTAGGCAGAAAGATGTAAAATACTAAACAAAGCAGTTTAATCTCTCTCCAGAACACTCATTGTTTATACAACATCTCTCCATTCAATTGGCATACTGAACACAGCCTGTTCAATATAAGGTAGTAAATTAACACTGGCTGCAAATATTATGTGGATTCTGCAGAAGCAAAAGACCTGCAGCTGCAGCAGTCACCCATTTATTCCCTGGCTTAGACGAACACGGAGTCCCATATACACAAGAGGCCTAACCCTTTGCATCACAGTACATTTCACTTCTCAGCATCATTACTCTTGTCTCAAACACACAGCTAATGCTGCAGTATTCACCAGCACAGTAGATCCTTAAAATATAAAGGAATTATTATAAGGCAGAAAGAAAATCCTGGGAATAAGTTTGACTGAGAAAGAACCATCCTTAGCCCATCAAGTAAAGTAAACAACAGGATAGAGGCACTGAAAATAACAGGCAATTAGAGTCCAAACCTATTAAATAAACAAACAGAAAGATTCACGGTCCCATGCAGATTTTAAGTCAAGCTCACAGTTTGGATGTGCATGAATCAGTATCAGAGCTGGACATGCCTGTATGCCACACTAAAATGAAGTAACTCCCTGGTTAGACCAGAGCTACGGTCAGCTAAACAAAATACCTCAGAAGTAGGTTATGTTTTTTCCTGGTAGGGAAGAAAAATGTGGAGAGAGGGCATTAACATGCTGTTCTGTAAATAAAGATTAAAAAGGGAAAAAAATATATCTGCATGAAACCAGAGATCAGAAACACGTGGTTCCAACATCAGGGTGTTTATTTAATAACTCCACTTTACAAGCTTTAAGATATACAAACATCTGATGCATATCAAACAAAATGACAAAAATAAGTCCATAAAATCATCTGCCAGGGGAGAGGAATGGAGAAGAGTTCTCTTTTATATGGAGGCTTTGTTTGCCATTAGCACTGAAATCAGAGCTGGCATCATTTCACTCATCAATAAGGAAACCCACACTCCTTATTATGGGAACTTTGAAATTAACCATGCTTCTCAGGGTCAGGATTGAGGAGGGCAGAGCAAACAGTGTGACCACCAGTGTAAGTACTGCATGAGTCATTCAGTCTTTAAACCACAGTAGTGCCTCCTGCTCACTGTGCTGAGCACCTTCTGCAAGGGAATGGGGATGCAGTCACAGGGACATGGTCCCTGCTCCAAACAGATGCAGTTGGACAGTTGAGAGAGATGTGCATGAAAGAGGGGCAACCACGGTGGCATCATTTAGCCAGCATAAAGCTTCCTAGCCAAGCAACCCTTAACATGTGCTGAGGGCCAGGTTGCTGAGAAGAGCCTATCAGGGCCAGCCTTGCTGCTGCTGAAAGGACAGGGGCAGTCTGGCAGCAGGGACCATGGCAGCCCCAGCACATAGCGCCAGCACAAAGCACCATCCCACAGTTCACATCCTTACCCTGGGCAGCAACACAGCACTGGTATGGGCAAAGAAAGGGAAACACGGATGGCTCCTTTGTCACCTTAAACAGGCTCTTCCCTTAACTGCTTACACTGCCATGGCTGGAACTAGCGCTGCCAGTGTCTACACAGCAGCAGCTGCTTCACCACCTCCAAGCTTGCTGTTGGCAGAGAAGAGGACCAAGAAAGGTTTAGAGGAGAACGAGTAAAGCTGTCAGGTTGTTGACTTTTACTAGGACTGCTCTTGAGTGCCAGAGGTGACATGGAAGAAAACATGAGGGAGCTTGGTGGGAAAATATGACAAATGAGCGATCAAGGCTGGCAGAGCAGAAGGGAGCTGATGTCTCAGTGTTGCACTGGATAAGATATGCAGGGGAGGGATAGGACACGTAGAACTCTGACAACGAGAATGAGTGCTCTGCACTTGCATGGTGGAAAAGGCAGCCCACAGAGGTGGAGGAAAAGTTGTTCAAAGCAATAAGCCAGAAATGCAGTATTTGTACCACATTTTTGAATGAGGGAAAATACACAGCTCTAGCAGACACTGAACTGTCTCAGGAGCCAGACGGACTAGAACAAACTGCACAGCCAGAAATCTTGCAAATCACTGTTGCAGAACCATGCCTTGGAGTTTTAGCTTGGGAAAGTCCATGAGGGAGACATTTTAAGTTATGTCTGAGCTTGCAGACACACTGACACAACAGACTGGAGGGCACAGCTGCCTGCAAGGGAGTCAGCAAGGGTATTTGTGTTCTTCCTTGTACCTCCAGGATACAGAAATCAATCTGCTTTCTTCTAAATTGAAACACTACAGTACGGTCTTCTATGGTCAAATTCTGGATGGTCTCATTTTTTTCTACACAGTCTACATGACATCTACAATGCATCTACCCTCATGGTCTACATATACTTCCTGCGTTTAATAGGGTTCCAGTAAGGCTTAAGAGCTAGATGGTCTAGGAGGAGGCAGAGCTCAAGAGGCATAAGGACTGCATTTTAGTCCTCCTTAAAAGCCTTTGTCTAAATTCAGGTGATGCTGTCTCACCAGGAATGATGCATACTGTTGGAATTAACATGAGTTTTGATGAGGAAGGTAAGACCCAGGCTTCCCAAGGGCCCCATTGAAACAAAATGAGCCTAAGTTGTTGCTTAGTCACATTCAAGGTTATTGATAACATTTGCCTCAATAAGAAAAAGGTATGCCAATAAACTCCACACAGATTTCCTAAAAACCTTTCAAATAAATGCACATAGAGAACGAGAAGAGCATGGGAGGAAGAAAAAAGTATAAATGCTAGTGCAGATATGAGAACAAAGATCAGATCCCAAATCAGGTCACACAGTTTGTACGCTTAGTTTACAGTGATGACATACAAGACATTAGTAATCACTAGGAAATAAGAAAGCTGTAAGGAAACAAGAATACACACCATCACCAGGATTAAAAACCTGTCTTGGAAATGGAAGAGAATTTTATGTGAGGGAGGGTGATGGCAGTTTTCTTCCTTTCATATAGATGTAGAAATTTGAAGCTTGTCCCTAAACCTCTTGCTTTCCTGTAACTTTAGCAACCAGCTTTAGTAACTTGAAGAAGGGATTTGCTGTCAGTTTTACCAATGTCTTGGGAATAAATATTTCAAGCTCCTTCACCCTAGTTGGAAATGGTAGGGAGGCCAGATCTTTGAAAAAATATCTTTTATCTGAATGTTTAATTAAAGTGGACATGATGGAAAAAAAAGAACTTGACCCACAAGTAAGTTTTACAAGTTTCAAAGAATTGCATTCCAAACTGATGTTTGGAAATGCTGTGGAGAATAACTACTCCTTCAGCCATCGCTGAATATTTCAAGAAGCATCTTTTCAGGCTTTCTTTACACATTATAAGATAATGAAGAGAGTCAAAAAGCCAAATATCTGTTTTCCCTTACAAATCACCCCTAAGATTATAATCCATCCTGACTGTAGGGCAGGAGTTCATTTTCAAGTTCAAAGTAATTCATCACTGAGCTAGGATCAGAACTGCAAAAAGAATAAATATGTTTTGAAAACATGTAGTTGCAAGGCTGCACAGTTATTTGAAATGTCTAATGCAATCACACTGTCCTTAGGTTTGCTTTTTTCCAAAAGGCTTGTGCATTTACATTAATCTGTAGGAATTGTTCTACACTGCAGAAAGACAGACAAAGTTCAGACTATCGACCACACCATACATAACCTTGAGCTACAGCTTCTGACTTTTGAATAGTAGCTTGCACAGAAACCCCTGAACAACAGGTCTGTATTCTGACACAAGGCAATATTATCCTGCGCCAATAGGCTCACTTGACACTAAACCGCAGCCCTTTTCAGAACAAATCCTCAGGATAAATCCCGAGCATCTTTATACAAAAGCCAGAAGGTAGAAAGAGGTAGCAAATGCAAAATGCATACAAAAGATTCAGAAAGTCAAAATCTTCACAGAAGCATTAAAAACCAACATGTGCACCATTTAGATATGTTAAAGTGATGACTTTCAGCCTCATAGGCACGTATTCCAGACAAGCTCTGGGGAAGGAAGGGTTTGTGTTCTTAAAGAACAGTTATAACTTCTAAAAAAAAAAAAAAAGTTTCTCTTATAGGAAGGAGAGTTCTCCTAGAAAGCATAACAGTGTCATTTTAAATAATACTTTTTAGTTACTATACAATCAGTGAAGATGCCACCTTAAGTCCCGTCAAAATCCTCCCTTACACAGCCGCAGCCCAACCAGAGCACACACTACCTTCCAACCATTCATGGATCTAATTCAGTACCACAAGTGATTCTGATTCCTCCCAGAATGCATTAGCCTATAGACCTCTCCCTCCAGAGACCCAGGGCAACCATATCAGGTGCAACACAACCTACTAGCCAGCTGCTCCCACCCTTGCAGCTCTTCATTAAGGCACTGAAGAGATGGGACATAGCAGAGTTAGCTAACAGTGCCACATTAGCAATGTTGACTTTTAGGACAGAAGTCATGAAAATCCGTGAGTTTCTTTGTAAAATGGCTTGTCATTAGACCGTAAAACAAGGCACTGCAAAGGGGTGATTTCATAATGCATCATATAACTCTGCCACAGCCCAAGCAGTCAGTTCCCACTCCAGCCTGGCAGGTGAGGCACTTCAACATTGATGAAGGGTGCCTAAGAGGCAGATTTACATCCTGAATACTCAAATATGCCCTGGCAAATACTCTGCCCTGACCTTGCAGAGTGTCACTGAAGCCTCCCATGAGCCTCCTCACTTAAATGCTCTTGTCTGTTCTGAACAAAAGGTGCATGCACAAGCATTCAGCCTTGGTTTCATCAAGTAACAGTTTTGACCACACACACTTACCTACAGGGCAGTAAATTCTGCAACAAACAGCTACAGGTAGTAGGAGTTTCAGAAGAGTGCCAGTCTGGTCCTGGCCCCGATCTTGTCCAACTACTAGCTATTTTAAAGACATGTGACTAGATCTTTGATTGCTGTAATTCCACACAGCTGAAAAGAATGAGCAGTGCCTTGCTTAACCTCAGCTGAGCCTGTCCCCAAGTCCTCAGTGCCTTTAACAGAAGCTGTTTGACTCAGGCCCCCTCCCCCAGGCCACTATGCCTCATATCTAGCTAAAGGAAAGGAGCTTTGTGCAGAAAACCCTGGGACTCAAGACAAGGCAAAAATGGTAATTTTCTCTCTCTCTCAAAAAAAAAAAAAAAAAAAAAAAAAAAAAAAAGTTTATATGAGTATATGAGTGGTCTGGGCCAGATGAGGTGAGATGGATTCCTAAGAGGTGGATCCCCTGGCATGAAGTACAGACTGAGTGCTTCCAAGATGGTACATGCCAGTCATTAGGATGCTAATTGGCCCTGACAGGGCTCTGGTGACTAAAGGGAACATCCTAGCTGTCACTACCTGGAAGCATTGCTGCAGGGAACAGCTCTAAGGAGCATAAAGGAAAGTAGGTGCAAGGCAGTAGAGAGAATGGGATGTTTATAGCTCTCTACAGCTGTCTGCATCACCTACTTAAACAAGGGGAAAAAAAACTTACTTCTGCACCATGCTGTTAAAAATTCCAGTAAAATATCATTTGGGGTAATTTACATTTAAATGGAATTTGCTCATGAAGCAAATTATTTCGCTGGTCATGTTTAGAATTACTTTCCCTCCCCCATTACCAGGGGAGGGAAACTTTACTTTCCCCATCTTCAAATCTATGCAATTAAAATATTTCTAAAAAATTAACTTGTCAAACTTTCTTACCACCACTCTTTTAGCCTCCTCTCTTCCTGTTAGAGCTTTTCTCCCTGTTGAAAACTCCTGGTTTCACTGGTGCCAAGTGTAGTTGGATTTGCCATCTGTGTGTAGCCTAGCCTGGAGTAAAAACTCAATGAAAAGAGGCACCTTAGCCTTATTTCACCATGAGATGTGCTTGTTCAGTTGACCACTACAAGGTCACCTCAAGGTAAAACAAAAACACCTTGTCTTTATTAAGTCCTCAGGGCAACAGGTGTTGTTTATTACCCAGAAGCAGGGGACAGGAAGAAAGACACTGCTTTTTCAGCAGGGAAGACCAGCCCTCAGAGGATCGATAAGCCCAACAGCTCAGAAGGCTTTCTGAATCCTGATCAGACGCACAGATCTTTGCTGAGGCCTGTTGAGGGAGAGAGAATCAAAAAACCAACCTGCTTGCAAACCCGGGATGCTGCTGTCCATAGCACATGGCTTTGGATGGGAAATGCAAACCCCAATGCTGCCTGCTTCTTGTCTCACTAAGTCTAAAACCTAATTCTGAGATTTCAGGGCCAGATCCTCAACTCACAACAGGAAACCAATTCAGACATTCAGGACTGGGTAATATTCAGGGCACCCAATTTGTCAGTCAGAAGTCACTAACACAAGATGGGGAACTAGACAAAGTATTATCAAAACACAGACTCAAAGTTTTCCACATAATCACTAGCTACAAAGAACAGCTGCTTCCAAATGTTGGTTAGACAGACACTTGTAAAGCTGTGAGAATGCCAAAGGGGAGATGCAAAATGGACTGGATTACAAGGTGAATTTCTATTCACCTAAGTGTTATTGAAATACAGAAATACAGATTGCTGAAAAATAGGTGTTCAAGGTATGTTATGTATGTCACCGCAAATAAGTAACAGCATTGAATGGAGCCCATTAACAAGGGACTCGGAGACCTGGATGTGACAAGTTAGCTGTACCACTTAAGAGACCAGCTGTGAACAAGACAACTTTGTTAACAAGATGCCAAAACAGACGCTTAAAAACAGACTTTAACCTTGAATCATGGGTCAACATTTTTATCCAAGCTGGGTGCGCACAAGATGTGATCTGAAGCAGCTCAGTTGCACTTAATCCATGACAAAAACAAGAGTCCCCTGGAATAATATACATAGGCAAGCACAAACAAACATTTCTTTCAACAGCCACGTCAAAGATCAGCTTTTCCTAATCCCTCACTACCAGAATACCTGGGCAACTCACAGTAGATGTATTTATCTTCCTAAAACTTTGGAGGGCATAGACCAGAAGTAGAGAGCAGGTAAGATCCCCTCCAGCTAGCCACCCTTGCTGCCTTTTGACAGCCTGCTGCTCTCTGGAATGCTGCTTCTGCAGAAAAAAATGGGCTGCTGCTGAGAGGATTCTGCTAGAAATGAAACAAGAGCTTCAACATTTGAACACCCTACATAAATACTTGCAAGCAGGTAGGGCATCCTTCCTCCTTATATGTTATGTGGATTTCTAGTCTTCTACAAGCATCAAGTAAGGTTGTGCCATGACTCTGAGAGGATGGGGAAAGGAAGGTGAGAAAATTGTCATGAGGATAGATTCAGCTACCTAATGCTAGCAGTATCTCCTCAAAATGGCTGTAAAATACACCAAGAGAGAGGAAAGTTAAACAAAATAAAGAAAAGATGGAATGCAAGTTCCTGTGCATTGCCATTTGCACTAGCACTGCAGGAATGTAGTTTCTGCTTGGAAGAACCTGCAACAAAAGAATGGAGAAAAAAGTGGCACAGCAGTGGCAAAACAACTAGATTTCCACTGAGTCGTACCAGGGAGGGAGAATAAGCCTGTAAGTTCATTGCCCTCACTGCTGAACTAAACTTTTTCCTGCTAGTCTCAGTACAACCCTTCAAAAACACCTCAGAGAAAAGCACCTGAACACAGCCAAAGGATACTGATGGGCCACAAAGCCCCCTCCTTGTCTGCTGCACTCTAGATCTCATCTATAAACTAAACACAGATCAAGAGTGTGCACATTCCTGTTGTCACTTCTGCTGAGCCCCCACAACAAACTTCACTTTCCTTTGCAAATGGCTTTCACTGCTTCATAAAATGAGTGTATTAGTCATGAATAAAAAAAAAAAAATACTGAGATGGGAAGAAATATTCAATGTATCACAGTCAATAAACAACAGAGGAAAAAATTAGCTAGAGAGTTCTAAGAAGGTTAGTGTTACAAAGCAACCAAATATTGGCTTTGACACAAGAGAAAGCCCTCCTGAATACAAATATGTTCCATACGGTGACAAAAAAAATACTTACCTCCAAGGAAACTAAACAATATATTGTAGAGCCTGGGGAAAGAAAGAAAGGTGGGAAAGAAGGAAGCACAAACACAAAGAGAATAAGGCCACTGGAATCTATTTCATAGAGCATCTTTTTTCACAAAAAAAAAAAAAAAAAAAGATTTATACTTTTGCCCTGGAAAGCCAGCGTTCAAGAAAGCAGACCTAGAAGTTTTAACTTCATAACACCACCTCATCCCCAAGGAACTGTAATACTGATTTATTGCTCAAAGGAATAAGGGTGCTGCAGAGTTCCAGGCAAGGCGCTTTTGCTTTTCTTTTCTGAAGTTAATCCAACTCTGAGGTAGAAAAGCAAAAGGCCAAACACTAGTGGAAAAAAATCTGCTGAAAGTGTGTGTGCAGATAAAAAGCCTTCTGAAAGTCAGTGCTCTTGACATGATGGTATAGTTTTTGTTCTGAGGTGCAGAATAGAAGGGGTGGGGGGGAAATTATCCACTTCAAGGGTACCAGGATGTGTTCGCTGGTTACTCTTTATGCCCCAGTGATGCCCAATCAGTTAAATTATAAACTGAAAGAGTTTTAGGTGGATTCATCTCATTTTAAAAATGTCTAGAATACATCAGATGAACTTTGGTCTAAAAATATCTATTTCTCTCTACTCACTATAAGAATACGCATCTTAGATGCGGATACCTGTTTTGTAAGCAGCTGAAGTGAATGGTGGACTCATTTCAGCAAGTACCAAAATAACTGCAGAACCTCATTTAAAACTCAGTTAGGGACACAAGGTTTACAACTTTGCACTTCTTTCTTCTCACTGTAACAACTAGAAATCTTACTCCAGAGAATGCAAATGCAAGCCCTGAGCTTCCGTACAATCTATGTTACCAATTAAAATAAATCAAGATGTAGCCCTTATAGTTGCAGAGACAGCCTTTTAAATGTGAAGAAAATGCAAATGGGAGCAACACTGTATTCCAGAGCCTGCAGATTGACATAGACAGCACTTCAGTGGCTGCTTGAGAGCATGAAAAGAGCCATCAGAGGGAAATTAAAAAAGAGCAACAGCTTTGCTTCTCCAAAACTCTCCCTTAAGAATCTAAGTGCTGTCCCTCAACTCCTGATTCCAGGCTCAAATGCAGCCTTCAGGAGCAGAGGAAAAGTGATAAGCCCCTATTTTTTGGTAACACAACAGTTTTTGTTAGTGAACAAGGCAGGTATGCTGTGCTCTAATAGAACTTAGTGTTGCTCACATGTGTTGTATCAGTGGCCTGACAGAAGAGTTCCTACCGCCCTATTTTACCAGTCTCCCAGTTAAGTGAGCCCTTGGATGCGTGTAACAGTGCATCCCCCTCTCCCTACTAACCAGACCTCTCTTTAAACGACACATAGTCAAGGACTAAGCAGGCACGTACTCAAATACAGCTGGTGTGCCCATATGACAAGCCAACCATCCCACCCTATAAACAGGGGGCAGCCTGGAGATCTCTGGGCATTCTGCCAATGTGCAGCAACACCTCTCAGTTACTCCTCAAGCTCAAGAGATCTCTTGCCTGTGACAGATCCTTGGTAAGTGATTAATAGTGGGCTGAAACTTTGCAGACTTTGCTAAGTTGAATTTCTGGCTGATTTTGGACATAACATTTTAGACAAACCATTAGCAAAGTCTAGGACTAAGACTGGATCCAACTGCACCAGATTCCTCAGAGGAGTTTGAAAAGCAAGGCGTTCACCCTGAATCCTCATGACTCAGTGGAGGATCTTCTTGAGGATTGTGCCCTTCCCTCTATGCAGTAGATCACTGAATGTACCTTGCCATCAAATCTTGTTAAAAATTTGATTCGCCACTGCTTTATCTGCCATCAAACTTTATTAAATCTTTGGGTTTTGTCATTAAGACATACTGCTGCTTCTCTCTTACAAGTGAAGTACATCACTCATCTGCACCAATGCCTCCCTCCTTTGTGCCATAACCAGGTAGCTGGGAGTAGGCTGCACAGCCACAGCCCTTCTCTCCTCCTTGCAAGGGGCTCTCTGGGAAAACTGCAGTCAAGACAAGCCCACCTTTTTGCAGATATCATCAGCCCCCTGTTGCCATCTCCTCCAAGTGGTACTCAGGATCAGAGATGAAAACACATGCATGTTGGTATCTAGGAAGCATTAGACACCAGCTGTATGGAGACCAACAGTAATAGGTACACATGCACACACATGCACAGAAAGTGCAGCTCTCAAGCCTGTAGAATTCAGGAAGTAGTCCCTCCACCCTGGAAAGCCTGTGCCTGGCTAGGATGAAGAATCCACCGAGGGAACAGTATTTGCGAATGCAGCGGTCATTTATTCCACATTGTGCTGAAACCTCTCCGAACAGGGACCACCTTTCTGTCCTACAGCTGTATTGTGCCTGTGTAACACGAGGCCACAGTCAAGGCTCTTGGATGCTGCTGTGGTGCAAATGAATAAAAGCAGGCCTCTGCAGACTAAATTCTAAATAAGAGCCTGTTTGCTTGCCCACAGGTAGACTAAATAAAAAGGGTTACTAACCTCTCAATTTAGCATACAGCAGACACTGATCTTCTCCTTTGGTAAGGATACACAGCTATGGGGAGCTACTTCAGGACTTAGAAACACTACTTTATTAAAACTAGGAGATTATTCCTACCAGTGAAAGGCAAAAGGATGCCAGAAACATCTCATTCTGCAAGAATGAGAAATAGGTCAGTTTAAACCTCAGTTTCAAGTATTAACTGCTTTATAGATCACTTACCTCAAATTTCCTAGTTTCAATAAAGGATAAAAAGTAGACCACTTGGAGAGGGGGGGAGGAAAAAAAAAAAAAACACTACACTCTTCAACTTCTGTGTAAATTTATGTAAATTATGTGGTTACACTTTAAAAAGGACTACAGTGAGCGACTCCAACAGTAGAAGAAAAGAATATACTTAAAAGTAAAAGTTTCTCTCCCCCCAGGAACTTGGAAAGTAAAGGTGGAAGGGACTAAATTTGTACATATGAAAAAAATTGAGGACAATGGTATTTATGGAAAGTTCTTTCAATTGCTGACTTTATGATATACTTCAAATGACAAAAAGGATACCCAGAGCACACAGATGGACGCCATCTTCCGAAGAGATAAATGCATTTAAGACTAAATATATGTTTCTTGTTAACATACATATCTAATAAATTACAGACACACACACACACAGACACTGGTAGTACAATCTAGCAGAGGGATTTTGAGGCATTTTCCAAAGTGAAGAACTTGTAACTGTGAAGTGACTATTATAAATAAAATTAGGATCATGGCAGCTAAATGCTTGAAAGAATATTTTACTAAGGCATTGCTGTGGACTAAAAATCCAAGAGAATAGGAAGGAAAGAAATTCTTTTTTTCATAATAGTTAAAATCCTGAAAACAAGTTCTGTCTAGTGTTCGTCTACCTCTCAGGCAAGGGATATTTAGTAATATAAATAAATTTATCCAATTGTATAAGTAAAATTTATCAGGACTTCAGTGTAAGGCACTGTACAAGCAAAAGACAGCCTTTGCACTAAAAGTCATCCAGCAATTTCCCAGCAGCAACTCACAGGCCATGCTAGATGCCTGCAGCCTCTCCAATATGCAAAACTAAGTGCCTCCTGAATGTAAGAACAGTGATGGATGGTAAGCAAGCATCTCAGTCTGCCAGAAATTTCATGTTTGGCAACAGTCCACACTTTCTTCCAAGAAGGTTAAAAGCCACTGATCTGAAGTATGCAACAAGAGACAGCAGAGAATAAAACCAGAAACTGGAAGAGCACAAGTAGTAAACCTCAGCCAGCCTGACTAACCAGCATCCTAAGAGGCACACTTCCAACACCACAGGGCTGGAAGCTCAGCCAGGTCACCATGGCTATGGCGGGGGAGGCTGAGGGGCCCAGCTGGTCTCTGCAGACTGCCCCATGCTACCACCACTGCTACCACAAGAGCTACGCAGCTGGAGTGCTTTGCCTGAATTAGTTAGGAAAGCAAACATCCTCAGTCAAGCCACACAGTTATATTGCCTCCAATTTAAAGGTAGATCCAGACAGCAATTGTACAATTTGCAGCAGAGGCAGGAAACAAACCCTGCCCTCATGCATGGCAGGCTGCTCCTTGCTCACACCCACGTTTTGCATTCTCTCCTGCTGGTAGAAGTGCAACAGTATTTCACCAGCTTCCATCCAATTTTCCTGATATACAAAGCCGGACAGAATGTGCATTACAGAAAGATTTAGTTTTCTGGCATGAAATCAAATGTATAAACCACAGATTATTCACAAAGATCAAGAAAACCTTCAAAGAAACCCACAAATCCAGCGGGAAGCGAAGTCGTTTCACTTACCCACATGAGCAAAGCAAGCTCAGAGGAAAGGTCATAAATAATGGACTTATTTTCATTCTTTGAAAATACTCTTGCTGATGCAGTGCCCAGTGTCATCTAGAGACAGAACCTGATAGTGAGCAATTTTTAGATACTCAAAGCAAGATACCTTAAAAGGGACTTTTTCTTGAAGTAGGAGTGCTCAGAGATTCAGGAATTCAGAACCTTATAATTTATTAATTGCTTTACATGTTCCATAAGCATAAGAACATTTCCAAGAAGATTAGATTTCCGATAATAAAAGCCTTTGTAAACAAAGAAAGGCATTTCAAGATGAAGTGGCTGAAAGAAAAATAAAACCAAATCCTTTCTGCTTCAAACACACACAAACATAACCTCTGCTGTTCTTCAGTTCTCCAGCAGCTCAAAACACACAGTAGGGGCAACACAAGGCACAGAAATCATTTAAGGTCCGTTACTGAGCAGGCTAGTACAGTCAGACAGGACACTGTGTGCAGCTCTCCACTCTCCTCCACCCCCAGAGTTTGTTGTAAAGATTCTTCATCTTTCCTCAAAAAGCCTTGAAGCTATCCAAAAAAACAAAACAAAATAAAAAAAAATTAACATTGAAGAACCAACCTTAAACCCCAAGAGATAGAGGTAAGTGAGAATAGCAAGTGTTCTACAGTGTCCGGGCAGTGCAGGCTATTGGTTTGTGAGAATATGTGCTACTTTACACAGAGTAGATCATCCACTGTCATGGGATTCAGCAAGCTCTTCTGCAGCAGACCAAAGAAAGCCAGAGTCATGCCTACCTAGTGAGAAGGCTCCAAGAGTTGCTTTTATTCCTTCTGTATGAGAAGCACCTTACCAAGAAACCATCAAAATACTCTAGAACACAGGAGAGCTTGGTTCCCCTGCCCAGTTGCACCCCTCTTCAGATGAGTGACTTCTAACACTTTGACACCTGCCATTAGCCTTCTCTCCTTAGGTCTGGTACCATCTCTTAGCATCAGTATACACAGATGGTGTATACTGATGGTGGCATACCCCATCACAGGTGTATGCCATATACATCTATACACAGGTGGTATAGTAACATCTAAATGACTTTCCTGCTAAAATCATGATCCTTCTCCTCCCTTCAGCTTGCAACATGAGGGAAGTTGTGGGAGTCACTAGGACATGCCACACCATTCCTTGGAAATAATCAGCTAAACACAAACTGAAGTAACCAGCAAAACCAAGCAGAAAGGAAGCAAACTCAGCAGGAGTCAGGTGTTTTTGTAACCTCTTGACAGTCTCCAAGGTCCTCACTCTTCCCATCTGCACACAGTGCTTCTCCCGCTTCAGAGAGTGTGAAGAGGTTCTTGTGTACTCAGAGCAGTCATGTGAAAACAAAATTAAGTACTGATAATCTTTAAACTGATTTAATGAAACAGTTTCTACACCACCTTTCCTTCCTCCCAACTCCACCTTCTCCTCCAAGCAGGAAGTTTGTTTAGGTTAATAAGGTGGGGAGAGGGAGAAGGAAAGGAAATTAAAGAAAGAAAGAAAAAAAAAAAAAAACACAGAAATGAGGTTAAAAATAGCCTTTTTTCCATTAAACAAAAAAGCTAAGAATAAACAGCTTGGAATTGGAATGCTCTTGATTTACCCATCGAATTCTTACTCTTTCTTGTTCACGTCTTCATTTTTTTTTGTAACAATCAAATACAAAGAATTATTTCTGCAAAGCCAGTATTATCTAGAATTGCCTGGTTCCTTGCATCCTTTAAGGTAACTGATGCTGTCATGAGAAGAAACACGTTATGAGACTGAACAAACTCGAGACCCAGTACAAGATTCTGAGCCGACAGAGTATTGGAGCATTACACTTGCATCCCATGGACCGGGACAAAAAAAGAAAAAAAGAAAAAAAAAAGAAAGAAAAAAAAAAAACGAAAAAAAAAAAAAAAAAAAAAAAAAAAGAAAAAAGAAAAAACAAACAAAAAAAAAAAACAAAAAAAACCCACACATCAAGACATCACTCAAATGGTTCGTTTCCTTTCAATGTCATTTCCTCAAATCCACCCCTTCACTAAAAGCACTCTCACTGTTATCCCTATCCTAAACGCAGGTCACATCTCCCTGGCAGCAGTAGATGTTGACAGCAGAAGAGCAGGGTGATCAGCCACCCTCTCCCCCCGGGCTGGAAGCCAAAGCAAGGTTGGCTGGTCTTTGCAATGCAGAGCCAAACATTTGGCTTCAATCTAGTCTGTTCCCTAGATTATATCATTAGCAAATGAGCAGATCAAACCCCAGAGAATGTCCTTGCAAGGTGAATATTTGAGCCCTAACCAAATGTTACCCTATTCCCTTCCCATTGTGTCAATCATTAGCAATATTCAGATAATACCATAAAAGTCACAGATAATACCCTGACAATGCAGACAGAAACCTCTTGGTGGAGTTTCCTTTCACTCTATTCCCAGTTTCCCACACCACAAGGCACCACAGCATGCTGCCACAGACTGCTGTAGAAAACTGCTGCTTATACCCAATATGAGCCATCTTTAAAAAAGCCTCCTTCCCTTTTGCTGCAAAAGGGCACTCTAGAAGGAGAAAGAAAATGCATCACTTTCATCTCAGAGTTCAGAGGGAATGTTTTATATCTGTCAATATTATCAAAATCCTACTCATTGACACAGCAGGGATAGCAGCTATCTGGAGGTAAGTTGTGCAACCATGAAACAGCCAAGCTGTGAAAAGAATTTCACCTGGTGACATTTGGACTGCAAGGTAAAAGTCCTTCCTATAATACCAAAGTGAAAACCAACACCCTACATGCTGGCCAGATGCACTAAGCAGACAAACGACTGCACAAGGCAAAGTGCTGCAAAACAAGCTACTCAAGGAATCTCACTTTGAGATTCCTTGAGCTATCTGCACCTTCTGGTGCACCACATCTAGACAAGTGCTTTCCTCGCAGCAAGAGGAGCAGGAGGGGAGAACGCTTAAGAGGGGACAGCAGACACTGGGGTGCCACACTGACACCTAAATAGCACTGGTGTGGCACACAATCTTCCCTCTCATTTACCATTCACAGACAATCCTTGCTGCTCTTCATTCCATTTTGGCTGCTAAAGAGCTTCAGAGATGCCACTTGAGCTGTGCAGAAATAGTAGAGAAAAATATCCTCATAGATACTGCATCAACTCCTTACTGCTGTATCAAAGCATTCACAAGCTCTGTATTTTTATCTTCAGTTCTCATCTGTGGTAGAAGTGTCCTTTAATAAAGAGGAAAACGGCACAAAGATTAAGCTATGCTACTGAAGTCTCTAAGGAAATCTGCAAATAGATCAGAGGGCTGAAATGGACCTGCAGAGCTCTATATTAACTGTGTTTCATTCTCTTTTTTGAGCAGCATACTAGCCAGCATACACTTGCGTGGCCTCCTCAGATGCTTTGCTGCTGGAACAAAAGAACAAGCAAGCTGGAGAAGAGGGGTTGGCATGGTATGCATTTAACTACAACACGTACCGTGTACCTAGCATCACACCAGAGTTGACCTACTACAGCAAGCCTTGCTCAAGCAAGCATAACTATAGACTCAGTAGTAAGTAGTAAGTAAGCAGCAGTAAGTTTTTACAGCACCTACAAGGCCTTGCACATCACTCATTTGCAGTCTCACCCTTTGCTCCAGGCTGGCTTTAACGAGGTTAATGAGGTGGTTTCCATGGGTTCAGTGGGGATTCAGCTTTCTTAGGGCACTGTAAGGAGTCAAAAGGAAATGTACAGCAACTCAACAGAAAGACTTAAGCAGAAACGTTTCTGCATTTGACCTGAAAGCCAAACTTCAAAAAGCAGCTTTGGACCTTTCTTTGAAGAAGGACAAAGCATATGGCTCTTTTACAGCACTCCACTCGCAGTACTGCAGACTGTGTGTACGGTCAGCATTCCTCACAGCACCACTTTACAGCGTCTTTCATAGTCCCACCTCAGCGACACATGACAGCTCAGGAACACAGACAGACAGACTCTTAAGATCTCTTTGCCGCAGCCAGTAGATTCACCTAAAACTCTGCCCATGCATCAAGAAGCTTCTGCTCTGAGCTGTTATCTGTCAGCTGACAAAGGACACTTGAATCCTTTCTCCTTCCTTGGCATTTTACCTGGCCAGAATGCACAGTGCACCATAAAATATATCTGTTATACAAGCTCTCTGCTGGCAAGGTCAAGGATTTAAGCAATTAGCAGAGGAGAATCATAAGCAGCCTCTGTGACAATACCATGGTACCTTTTATAGACGAAAACATTTACAGGTTTACTAGAGAATCCTAGGGGAAAGCACTTCATCTGCAGGAACCAAGCTCCCCAAAGTTCTTCCAAGTTGTTTGGTTAAAAGCTGCTTCTATAAGACTAAGTCAGACTAAAACAAGTGCCAATCTACTAAGCTCATACAGTGCTGCAAGTCCCCCATATTGCATCAGCACTAAATACTTTGTCTCTGATCACAAGGAATGTCACTCTCAGATTTATGAAGTTTTATTCACAGTGATCAGAAGGAACAGTGCTACACAACACACATTCGTGGACTTGATCAATATTCCTAACTCATAAAATATTCATCTCTGGGCATGTCTGCAGCACTGGAAGCAATCTTTCAGCTGAGCAGTTGTTTTTTTCTGCGACTCAGCCTTAGTCTTAACTATGTTTGATTACAATGATTACTTTCACTCAATATCCAATTTCTGAAAGGTATTCCTCACCATATATGCTGCTATTCTACCTGCAATAACAGCTCACTAGAATAATCTTTTCCTCATTTTACAAGTAATATATAGATTATGCACCTGTAATATTAACAAAGACTAGAAATACACATTGTGTCCAATTCTTTCAACTGAAGTTTTTAAGTCTTTTCCTTTGAAAGTATTATTTCTTCCTGCTGTCATTTTTAGCTTAGGAGAATTTGTATCATCTTCTCTTAAATGTAATCGCAAACCAGATGATACAGATGTCATCATTCTGTATCATTTAAGTGCAAAAGTCTTGTAAGCTCCTTCAAGCACTTAGCCCTTCTGTCCATTGGATCCACAAGTTTCCCTTAGGAAAGGGAACTTGCACAGTCATGCATTTATTCCTAATCACCTCTTATACTCAGTTAGATCCAGTCTATGGGTATATACGACCAGCATACAGAGTTTTTAGTTTTAAGGGTATGCCTAGAAACATTCAGGAGCACATCAGCACTGAAATAGTCGCTCTCTATCTGCCACAGCCTGTGAGTCTATGATGTGTTTTCTTCAGGCACTGTGAACCAATAGAGCACTCTGACCTCTCTTGTTCCAGTAGTAGTTTGGTCTTATTTAAGTCAGTTTTTCCTCCAGTTGTTCTCAAGAAGGCAGCATTGTAGACAATTCTCACTGCAACGAGTAGTTGAATAATCATATCACCCTAAGGACCCCCTGGCACAAGGAGTGCAGAGTGCCAGAAAAGGAGAACTTGCAATACTGAACTTCCAGTTAGAGCTTTTAGGGGGAATATATATATATATATATATGTACACAGCCATTTGGCTCGAAATTGGTAAATCAAATCCTTTTACAGTAGCAGATGAACTGATAAAGTATAAATATAGAATAAGATTATTTTCACAGATTAGGGCTAACAAATCCTCACTGGGGAAAAAAAATGCAGGAGAAACTCACTGTGGCTGGTGGTTTGAATATGACACACAAGATACAGTTGGAAGCAGCTTTTGATTTCCCAGAGGAACAATGACCCTTCAGTGACGCCACTGTAAAATACAAAACAATAGGTTCATCAGTAAAACAAACAGTAAGCAAGAATCACTTCAGGAATAGGGAACATTAAATTCAATTTTCAATCCAGGATCACAATTCCCAGTCCCCTTCCTCCTCATTGGTATTTCCCCATACATTCCTCAATCTCAATAAAGTGCTACTAAATGGAAACTCAGGGCACCAAATAAAGACTGACCTGCTCAGACAGACATCTTTTCTTGCAAATTTTCAATATTATTAAAAGTCACTTAAAAGGAATGGATTTTTTTTCCTCACCCCAGACCATCTTCACATAAATCAATAAAGTGAGAGTGAATGTGCACTAGCAGGTGTGCTGGACAAGGCCAGGAAAGTCCAGGTTAAGAGCGCCCACAGAAAAGCACTCTGTGCTTTGTGCTCCATCAGTATCCAAGGAACAGACTCTACTACTCCTAAGGAATGAGGCACAAAAAACATAAGGCCTGTAAAGTTTCCTGTGCAGGGAGGTCACAATAAATGACTGCAAAAAACAAAAAAACATTCCAATAACTGTCACACACATTTCTGAGGCCTTGTCAAATGCCACAGAACAAGCTTGAGAGGTAGGACTAGCTTATGCAGTGACACACACAAATGAAAGTTGTCTTCTGCTTTTGAGTAGCAAAGCTGCACAAACAGATGCTGCACCAGGGGTAGCGAGAATGCTGTCATGGCACTCAAATGCATTGCAACAATTAAATGCATAATTGTCCAAGAGTCTAGTTCTGCCTGCAGAAGCAGCAGAGATCTGTAGTGGAAACAGACCACTTGAGCTGTGACAGCTTTTCCTCCATTACAGCTTTATCATTATAAGAGCAGATGAGGAGTTAGTTACACAACTGTTTCATGTCACAGGATTTTTGCTAACACAGACACTGCCTTAGTATTAAAGTTGGAGCTGCAGATAGATTTTGGTTAAGCACAACACAATTAGGTTCACTGCAATTTATTTAGGATTAAAATGCCATCTCCTACAAAAGCACTAACATCTCTGCTGACCACAGAAAACCAAGCCTGTAGAGCTTGACTTCCCTTTTGAAAGGCATTTTGTTTGTAGACCTACAGTAACTGGTTTGCTGGAGTGTAACTCTTGGTTTTTTATCTTGTGATTTCAGGTGTTGAATGCTGCTAATTTCCAGATGGTCTAGAAATCCAGCACAACCAAAAGCAGGCAGCATCCCCGTTACATGCAGCAGGGCTGCTGCCTGACATTTCACTGGCACATAAATCAAGCAGAGCCCAAGGGAATATCAGCAACACATTCCCTAAATGCCATTTTTTTGTTTGTTTGTTTGTTTCTAAAACCAAGACCCAAGGAACTGGATATCACGTATTTCTCAAGAAGAGAGCACTGCTTGACAATATTGAGAAGTCTTTCCCCCCTCCTTCAACCTTGACAAACACCAGGAGCAGCATTACCTTTTAAGGCAAAAAAGCATCCAAAAACAAAATCCTTCTTTTAAGCCAGAGTGACTCACAACAGCAAAGATTCCTCCTTGAAAAACAATTTCAGTCCCTGAGCAAGGACAAGCTAGAAGCCTGAGTAACATCAATACAAAAGAATCCTTCTTACTGCTTTTGTGCACTGGTATTGCTCAGTAGATGCCAGATTTGCCCTAGAAACCTGAACCAGTCTCATACACATCCAACTTCTTACACCCTTTCCTTCAATAGTTTCTATGGGCCACTCAGAGAGAAGCATGTTAGAGCACTAGCCTAACCCACACTTACTGTTCTTTTACAACCTTGCAAAGATTCTGCATTAACACAAGACATCTCTTTTGAGCAGGGACTTCTTTCACCATATGTTTATTTATCATGCATTGCTAAGCACAATGGGGCCTCTAAGCATTGCTTTAGCAACAACAGGAATATCTGCTGCAGTGTAATTCCAATTAGTGCTACAAGGTCCCCTCATAATACAACCCCATCAGGCATCTTGCTCCAGAGAAATAAGGTATATGTTTAACTTTTATGTCCTGGCCCAGTACAAGAGGCACGTGGAATTTCTAGAGAGGGTCCAGCGTAGAGCCAGGATTGCTCTTCCTTGACTCCTATATTTCTCTGCATGGGGCTGAGGAATTTGGTTTCTTGTTATAGAATGTCTCTCAGTTCCCTAGTATGATCCAGGGCTTGTTGCTACTTATTAGACTCTGCAAAGGAAACGTGTGAACTTGGCAATTAGGAGAAACCAAATGCTATGATCTTCTAATGCTGCCTGAGTTTTCCTTCACCTGAACCTAGCCTAATTGTAGGAAAATCCACACCATACATCAGAAAATAGTCCCATCACCCTTATCTTGATGCAATATCCAGAATGTACTGCAGTACCAGCTGCACCCATTTGGGCAGCAATCTCAAGAAACAAAACCACATCCAGCATGAGACATTATCAGTGATCTCTCTTGTCAGCACTCGCATCCACATTCAGGATTAGCTATTAGAGAAATGGCCCATCACAGGGAAATCACCACAGTTTCTGGCATAGTGGAGCATAGAATATGCTGTGAGACTGCCCAGCTGAGGTCCTGAAGGGCTCCCAGGGGACCTACTTTGCACCAGCCAGATCAGCCAGGCAGCTTCACTTCACCAGTGGCATTTTTCAGTCTTTTTCAACTAATGCATCTGTTTTAAAAACTGTATCAGGAAGCTTGCTCACTGCCTGTAGTCATGTAAACATGCAAATTCTACCAGTTGTGTCTTTACTGCAGTTAGCATCCAGAGCACAAGAAAACTGCTGTACTGTGAAGTCCTACAGAACACAGGAGGTTGGTGAGGCTTGATTTTGTTTTTGAGGGAAAATACCAGTCAGCAAAATTCATCTCTGCAGCAACACCCCTGGAGTCTCTCTCACTCTTCCTTTTATTATCGAAAGGAACATTTTATTTGTTGCCCACATCCTTTCCCCTCAGATAAAAATTCACTTGGCATCACTCTATTTGTGCCCTCTTCCTTCAATTCCTACCACTCAATAAAAAATGTCTCCTCATCCTCCCAAAAGAGTAAGTTATGCAGCTCTTGTCTGACCCATCACCATGCACCATGGCATTCAAAATCCAGCACCAAAGCTGCCAGATCAGCTGTCTCCAGCTGATATCTGCTCAAACTTCAATACCTGAGTTACCTTCTTAGACTACCCTGTGTTCAATACAGATATTTCCTTCACTTCCCTACTTCAGCATTTCTTGAACAACAGGCTATTCTCATCCTTTCTCACACAAGTATTAATCCTTGACACCACATTCCTACTACACAAGCCTCACCCTTATCTCCAAAGACCACTGGACTGAATTTACTCTGAATTTGGTCTTCATGAAGTCCAAGATTTCTTTGTTCAGAACAGTCCAGTTCTTTTAAGTTAGACCTGCATCTCAGCTCTTAAGTGGAAAGGCACATGTAAAGGCACCCAGGGTTAGTAAAATGCCTGACCACTGCTCAAGCATTCCACTCTGAGCCAGTTAGCCTCTGCACTCATCATGTCAGCCACATCGTGAATGTTTCTCCTGGAAAAGGGCACCTCTAGCAACTTCAAACACCAGGCAAAGTTCTTGAGCAAATGCCAGATCGGGTAAAGCTCCTGTTTATCACTACATCCTCTATACCAGGGATTGCTAGAGAGCTGCAAATGTTACTAACGAACTGTGATCCTGTACTCCTTTGAGCTCTACCTACAATTAAAGAAATTTCTGCTCTGAGAAAAAGGCTTCATGCAGTATTTATCATTCACCTTTGCTCTACCGAACTGCAGCAAGAGAAACAACTAAACAGACAAAAAGTGCTCCTGTTTGCTCAAAAGCAAGTGACACAGAACAGAGGCACATGGTGGCAGATTGTAAGATCTCTGACCTCTTTCTACTATACTATATGTATTACTGTAATACTAGACACTTTTCAGTGCAGTATAAAGCAATATAACCATCTGTCACGGGTTGTTTAATCTTCTAGGAGCATCCTACAGAGAATTATGTGGACTGGCATATTCAATTGATAAGACTATGTTAAATATTTGCATTCTGTGCTTCCGTTAGCAAACACATGCGTGTTCAGCACTTGAAAGTGGCAAGATCTGTGCTAATCCTTTAGATGCTCCTGTGTCTCAGTCTGACCTCTGAGAAAGTTTCTTTTCCTGTAAAGCAGCTTCACTTTTATAGTGAGGTCTTAGCTGGAATCCACATCACATTTGGACTAAAGCAGCAGCATCCATTAAATGTACCTATGGTTAACTTCACCATGAATTTTCTCCGGATAAGATAGCTTGAAATGTATTAGCCATTAAGAGCCTATGAGTTCAGCTATATTTAATCAGTGTTGGTCAGAAGGAATTCATGTATGGAAGAGGAAAGGAATATTGCTTCTCTGAAGGGATGCATTGAGCACTTTGAAGGAAAGCACTAGTAATTGCTTCTTTTACAAGGGGAAGGCCATGGTTTTGATTCAGATGATCTGAGCCAAGTCAACTGAAGGTGCCTAGAAGCTCTTTGCGACTGAATGTGACTGCTGACAGGTAAGCATCAAAGGCAGCCCAAGTTCTTGATTCTAAAGGAAAGATTCCCAAATACAAAGTGCGAAGATAAGGTTTTGTCTTCTCAAATGCACTGGGCACTCCAGATTGAGTCACCATGAATGAACCATCCTTTGGATAGGATCTGTCTGTCCCAGTGCAGCTCTCAGAGGCAGCACTCCAAGCAGGCAGTAAACCCATGATGGAGGCTGAAATATAACAGATTGCTAAAAGCCTTTTTATATCAGATGTTGTTTTCCATCATTGTCATCTAACTATACTAGATAAAATAAAGGCTTCTTTATCTTGAAGGCAAGGAAACCCAAGACAATTCGTGCAAATCATGTTCAGAAAGTTTTCTATGACCACATATTAAAGAAATTTAATAATATGTGGAATCTAGACTGCTTCTCTAAGTCACTTTAATAATGTTTCCAGACATCATCATCTCCTCCACAAGTTTGCACAAGCAGGGTAGGGGGCTCTACAAATGCCTAGCACTGCAGGTGCAATTAGAAAACAGAGTCCACTCAGACAGTTGTGCATAGCAGAGTCACATCACCAGCTCCTGTGGCACAAGCAGGATCCTTTGGCCAAGGGATGCCTCATCTCCTTACTCCTGCACACAGAGGCAGCTCCCAGGGCACCCTCCTCTGCCTACTGTAACAAGGAGGCAACCGGTTTCTATCCGTTCGTAATTCATGCACTGTTATGACCAATACTAAATTTAACAAAGAAAAGAAAAGAAAGAAACCAAGTCCTACTTAATGGCATTTTTAAGTCCAAGTCTCATAACTTCACAATTTGTTAGTCATGGAACTGAAATTGCTTAAAAAATTAATCAACAAATATTTTTCCTACACCTGCAGAATAAGCTGTTGCTCTCTGAGGCTGCCTTGGACATGTAGTAACTTTTCCCAAACAATTAAGCCATTGATTTCCCATGCTTCAAGTGCTTCCATTTTGTTTTAAAGCCACAGCCAAACCTGCACTGTTTAATATTTTTAATTTAAGCAATATTAAGAGTTACAAAAGCTCAAGAACTGAACTGACTTGTCACTATTTCAAAACCACCATTAAAGAAGTTTATTTTTAGAGAATGTATTTAATATATAAACTCCAGCATTATCTATTCCATATTTCAAAGGGGTTGGAGGCTGGACTGCTGTGAGGAAGGCAACATCAGGAACACAAGGATCCTCTACACTCCCCAGAGCAGCAGGATACAGCAGCTTCTGAAGCAAAATTGATGTAGCACTACCTGAATTGACAGTCTATTAGCTAGAGTGCAGCAACGCACAACACAGTTTCCAAGGTGCAGCTAAAGTGCTGTAGGACACGGCACGTGGTCACTTCAAGCTGCCCAGAGATAGTCCACAACTGTTTGCATCATAAGCGAAGACAGAAGGGATTTTCCCAAAGCAACAGAGCAGGAAATCAAGTACTCCTACATCCCAGAGTAAGGCCCCAATAACTAGTCCAGCCTGGTCTCTAACCATACTTCTTTGAGTAAAGGAACTGCTGACATCTAAACAGCCCTTTCCAACCTTAAAAGACATTGCAAATAAGGGATTAATGGTTATCAGAATTACATATGTATGTAATTTAGATTCACCTGTCTAGGGGCGGTAGATAGACAGCTTCTCCCAGTATGGCTTTCCTGAAAGATTCAGTTTTTCAAATCTAAGGTAATAAATGACTACCAGGAGGGAAACTGGAGGGGGAGAAAGGAGGGCACAAAAACAAACAAACAAGCAAAAAAAAAAGCACCACACACACAACTGAAATTTTACTTTCCCAGCAGAATTGAAACTAAGATTTTGCCAGTTGCACAAGGACACAACATTTCCCATCACCCAAAGGAAAGGGTATTCAAATTTCCAGAAGAGAACCTCCTCCCACATGTTCCTCCATGGCCTCTCTATGCTCCCATTTATCAACACTAGTGCTTGTGAAAGAGTACAGCTGTAGCCTCAACTAACATGCAGGCTGCTGGCTGTTCCTTTACAGCGAGGTAGGAGGTTTTTGCACATTGCCAGAGAGCACAGAGCTCCACAAGAACAGCGGTCACAGGAACATCCCCCACACACAGCCCTGAGCCTTGGCGTTCAGAAGCACCCGCACAGGAGCAAAGTAGATGGGAAAAGATGATGATGAGCACTGCAGACAAAGAAAATCTGGAGTAGTAACAACATGCCATTTAATTTCCTATACCAATCAGATGAAACTCTTAACACATAGTACTTACTATAAGATGCCTAGGACTGTGATTTCTGCCAGGCACTCATACCAATGCAAAAATAAATACAACTTTTTCCTTTTCAGCTAGTGAAAACATCTACCCTATCTTTGCACTATGTAGCAAAGCTGTAACAGCACACGTCCAACTCCAAAGACATTTTAGATATGTCTTGCTCTCCTAAGCCACACATCCAAACCAAACAAACCAAAAAAGCTTTCCATCTCGGGTTGCAGGAAAGCGAATGTCACAATTCCCTCTGCTTCAATCTTCCTTCTGGTGACAAAGTAATTGGATCTGGCCAGGAGCTCCATGCAGCCAGGACAACATCGTATTGGCTGTGAGCACATCATCCAGCTATTACAAAATAATAATAATAATAAAATAATCACACACACACACAACGCTCTTGCCCAGCTGCTCGGTATTCTCAGGTCAATGAAGAGCTGCCATGCAACAATTTAAGAGCACTGATACTTGGCAAGGGTTTGAGTACTGGATGTGACCTAGTCAGCAGTGGGTAAAGCAAAGAACAGTTCAAATCTATCTGCCTAGGACAACTGACACATCACCAGTCAGGACAATACTGAAAAACACCACTTGCACTCAAATCCCTATCCAAAGCCCTTAATGATTTGGAGTCAGGCTAGAACCAGGTAGATTTGGTACCTAAGCTACATATTTTCATGGTGATTGTGGCTGAGTTCTCTTTTCCTCATAGGGTACTCATGGCACTGAATAATCAACTTGATTAATCAACAGGCACTTGTTCTGCTCCCTGTGCAAGATGAATAATGCTCTCGCTGCCCTGCCACTCTCCTCATGGGGCACAAGGAGTATTCGTGCTTTCCAGAACAGCACTGTGCCAAGTGCTGCTCTAGACACCCTTCTGACTGCTGGGCTTCCCTGCATAGCGTTGGGCCTGCATCCCTCCCTAGAGTGAGTTCAGCTTGCTCTCACCTACAACCCTTCAAACACAGGCTTATCTCCCATTATGGCATATCCCAGGACTTCACAAATTGCTGCTGTACCCTTCGAGTCTCACAAAAATCTGTTTGCTTCGGCTAATGCTCCCAATTGCATGTTCCCAGGGGCAAGATGGAAAGAACTAGTTATAGATGACTGAGTACAATAGAGAGAAAATTTAGTTTAGACTGCAAGCTGAAATCAAGCTTTCACCTTCTGCGTGGTAGCAATGTTTTCCAACTCACTCGTTTTTAAATCTTGGAAACTACCAAGTCAATAACTGGAACTAAAGACACTAAGCAGTTATACAGTGAAATACAATGTCATCACTGTCTCAAGCTTCCCTCTGGAGGGAAGAAAAGTTTAGAAAATGCTTTAAAGGAGTATTTATCACCACTGGGCCTAAGGAAGGTCACACGTATCTCATGAATGTCCAACCTTATTTTCTATGCTTGAAGTAATTCCCAATGTAGAAATGGAGGTTGGTTTAAAACTTATTAAGTCAATCAATGTTTTATACTTGCCCAAGAGACCCAAAATGGCTTCGGAATCAACATCTTTAAGCTACTTAGGGGTTTTTGAAAGTTTTGTGACAAATCACAGTTATGTTACTGGCACGTTACACTTCAGAGAAAAAAAAACTTGAAAGCAGACTCAGCTCTTTTCTTTCCCTCTCACTCCCTGTTGGAAAGGTAAAGCCACATCAATCAGATTCAAATCTTCATTTCCCTGCACGTAAGTTCACACACACAATGGAGGTAACAGTTATATGCTTCATCTCAAAACCAAAATCTGCCTTTTGATAGCAGAAATCATCTCTCAATACCCATTTACTAAGCCTAGTACAGTTAGTTTCTGATTTTGACAAGGAGTAGACTAGGCAGTACATCATACAAAAAATTACTGCCTATAGCTAAAGGAAGTGGGGGAAAAACAGGAAAAGAAATACTCAGAATCAAGGCTCTATTGAAATTTATGTCTGTAAAGGGCCCACTCTAGGGCTACGGAAACGGATGGAAAACAAAAACCATTAGACTTTAGGAAAATCCACATTTGAAGCTTTTCACTGCTATTCTTCTGTGCTACAGTTTGCTTCACTCACATTAAGTTACATGAAAACGCATCAAACGTTGGCCAAGCGGATGAGACACTACAGGTGGAGATTAAAGGGCAGGCGCAACAGCTGCTCACTAGCCAACAGCGTGCTAATAGCTCTGTGGCTAACCAGCATCTCTCTTGCTAGACCCACACGAGGCCCATGAGATAACAACAGTCATAATATCCTTCCCTATCTCTCCCCAGCAGCTTCTGCCATCTGCTTTTCCTTCTTCTGCCTTCTCTCCAGTCTGGCACGTTCTAAAACCACTCAACTAGTTTGAGCTTCATACACATGTTGATGTTCACTTTGTACAGCTAGTGCTATATTCTCTTCCAAATAGACTCTTGGCTGATGCCCATCTCTTAGAAATAGCACACACTACTCTAATGAAAACCAAATGCCTCAACATATTCAAGAATTGAACGAGGTGCTATAATGAATCTAGGTCACTCAGCATTGCTTAGTTTCTGCTAAGTCAAAAACATAAGGCAAACACATGGCAGCCTCCAGAGACCACGGCAGAGGCCCAGGACTGAATTGAGTGTCCCAAGTTAGACATTCCCTGTGTAACATAACAAGGCCCATTCTCATGGGTGTGAAGCATATGAAGAGAGGACTCTGTTGCCAAGAGCTGAAGCACTCAAACCCAGGTTCTTCTTGCTCAGAACCCAAACAAGCCCACTCCTTCTGGAAACACCTGCACATATAATGCCGAGAGCACCACTTATGCACTGGGGTGCTCAAGAGTGCTTGGTCACCTGTTCAAAGCAGGGAGCAGCTAAGTAGATTTGTAGTTTTCAGACTACCTGCAACAGGACTATATTTAAGCAATATACTGCAAATCAAAATTGTATCAAGACTTTGTATTGTTAGCAACCCCCTTCTAAAATGATAATATTCTCTCTCATCTAGTCTGCTTTAACATTAGATAGTCTATGCGAGATAGGGTGGAGGAACAACACACACAGCTGGATAGGAACAAGAACAGAATCATTCACGGAGAGTCGAGCAAAGCCTGGATCCAACTGGAAGAAAAGAAACCCTCCCCTGCAGGGAGGCTGTTCCATAAACTCCCAAAGGGCAGGAAACAGGCTTAAGAAACAGCACCCAAAATTAGAATGACAAATACCTTGCTCTACTCTCTACAATATGCCAATGCCACAATATTCCCAGCACTAGTCCAGGCACACCATTTCATCTCCAGTCATCCCACACCCAGACTGTAATTCCACAGAGCTCACTTCTATAGCTTAATCTCTCACCGCAGAGAGCTCATTCCAACCATTATCTATTACCACTTATTTCTACTACCCTGCAAACGACAATTCCTGACATGCAGGTGTTTCCACATCGCCTGAACAAACATGCAGCTGTGTTCTCCCTGCATGCCTCCACTTGGAGGGAAAGCCAGCTAACTATGAAGGTGAGAAGGGGTGAGGGGCACACGAAGGTGGATGAGACTCCAGCAACTTGGAAGTCATTCTCTTTCCCATGAGAGAAAGCATACAACCCTGGTGATCCATCTGTGCCAGTCCAGCATACTAACAAAGCAATAATTTGACAGCACTGCCATCCCCACCAGAACATGGGTTCCCAGCTAGTGTAAAACACATGAAACTTCCCCTGCTTTAACGGAGCTAGATCAGTTTATACCAACTAATGATCTGGTTCAGCATACCCAAGGAACCAATGCACGCATTAATTATACTAAACAGCAGTATGTTACAATAAATTCTTACAGTAAAGCAGCTCCTGTGTGAAGTTTTTCAAACCTCTCTTCTCACAGTTTAAACACAGCTAGCATGCATGCTGTTCTTTGTGTTAAAAAGAGAAGTCTGTAGCTCACTCTGCTGTATCTGGAGTTAAGCAGTCTAAGTGCCCACAGCAGTGCTACTTGCCAACACTTACAGTGCTGCCACACATATGATAAAAGGATTTTGCTAGCATCAATTTACATGTGCTACTTTCAGCCCACGTAAACTTAAACACACTTCTCTACCCATCCCCTAAGTAAAACCCAACATCTTCCTCCTTCATATACCACCCAGTTCTCATTCCTCCCTTTATAATGGAGCCTTTGTCTTCTATTAAAAAGGCATGTGAATAAAAGAACAACCTGAGTTCATGGGGAAGTTCAAAGAACCAGTTAGCCTACACTCTTTTAAATTTTTCAAAATACAAGTATTCAGAAGTATTCTCCTGTGTTCCCCTAAACCAGTTCCTCCTTACAACTCCCAAAGCCCCACCGCACCCAACCACACATTCCTGGCTGTTCCACTCCCTTGCTACTACAGCAAGGCAGCAGACAGGGAGGGATAGCTTCAGTTCTTTAGCCTTCTGGCTAAAGATTCCTATGGGATCTGCCTCCTCCCAACTTTCACCTGTTAAGCAGAACTGTATTACATTGGTAAGCAGCATCTCTCAAATTAATACAAATACAAATTCTGACCAATTTACTGAGCAATGCAGACACAACATTTTCCTGTGTTTGTTAGTTACAGCAATTTAATCTATTGGGGTTGCAGCGGGTGGGAGAACTGGCCCTTTCCGAAAAGTGTCAAAGTGTTCAAATGAAAGACATTCACTTAAAAGAGAAACATTTTACTGAATTTTCTTCTTCCTTTCCATAGCCATAGGGGTTATCCAATGATATGAAGGCCCAATATTGCTATACTTTGTTCTCCTGTTTCTACAAGAGCAAGTTATAGTAAAATACTATTATAACTGGGATGATAAAAATTCTAAGGTATTCAGTAAATGCACAATACCCACTCTGAATCACAAATGTAACTATCACCATCTACAATGGGATATTCCCGTGGTGAGGCAAGCAGATGCCAAAGAGCACAGGTAGGAAGAGCGACACTCCACAAAAAGATGTCAGAGGGAAGGAAAGAAAGCATGCTTTACCTTCTGGTTACTGTTTTCCCTTCAAGGAGCAGACAACTTATGGTGAACTTGTTATAGGGTGCATGCTACACAGGAAAAAATAATTTCACTACAGACTAGTCTCGCTGCTGACAATTCTTTTATAAGATCAGCAAGTAAAATTTCAGTAAGGTAAAAATTGTCTTTTTATTCTCTTGAGATTCAATGGTCTTTTCAAGCAGTTTAATAGCCTTTATATCCTGAAAACATTTCAGTTGTGTGGGTGATTCCTCTGATTCCCCTTGCATTATAAATGTCTGCCAGAAGAATATGCAAAACGCATGCACAAGGAAATATTCCTCCCTAATGAGGAATTTACTCACTGTAGTTTCACTTTTGTCCCACACACTTTAACAGAACCCAGGATTAAATTCCCCATCTCCCACAGTTATCTGGGGGTAGAGTATTTCCAGCTCTTGGTACCTCTAAACATCAAATACAGCAAAAGGAGTAGAATAGTGTCACCTCAACTTGGTTGACTTCAAAAGAAGCATGCTAGAAACCTGTTTCCACAGATAATTCATCTTTCTCCTCTGGCCATGCAACAGAAGGACATTGTGTTAGCGACAGACACTGATGCATGGGCTTTTAATGCTGATTTTATACATCTTGCTGGAATGAAGGCATGATGGGTGTTTGTTAGTGCTTCTCTGGCCCCAATCCTGTACTGAAACACAAGTGAGCTCTTCCCTTAAGATAGGGTTAAAAAGCAAGCAGTTTCTTTTCTTAAAGCCACATGAAACATCTTTACTTATTTTTCACTTTTAAAATACAAGCTTAGTTCTTGTATGATTTTAAAGAATGCTATGTCACAGCCTCATCCTTCTATATCCTACTAAGGACAATCAAATAACCTTTCAAATACACTGGACAGAAAAGCCCTCCCTAAATTCCAGTTTTAAATGGTTCTTCTTGAAGTTGCACACATAATAGATCTTTGACTTTTGAGGTTATCTCAAGCTTTATAAATATAGCACAGTGTCAAGTACTGCAACAGTAAGTACCAAAGAGTGAATACTTATTTGCATTTTCCCCAAATGTCAATATCTTCACTTGAAAAATAGAGTACTGAAAAAGCAAGACAGTTTCTCTTTTTGCTCTATAAATAAGCAAGGTCTATTTGTTCTAGAAACCTAAAGGTCGTAGGACCATTCTTGTCTTTAAATTGGTTTCTAGCTGCATCTTGAAGTGTCAAAATGCTATATGTAAATTAAGTCCCTAGGGACCAGAAACAATCACCTAGTAATAGCTCCATTTAAGAACTTGGTTAATTTTATACATAGGACATGTTATGAGAGATTGACCTTTCCTTCCCTTCTCTTTTTCTCCCTTGACCTGTGTACAAGACATTAAAGCTTTTGTTTTTAATAAAGTACTGTATGGGTGTCATTTACATGTCCTTGAATCACCAATAATCAATTTAATTATACCAACCAATGATAGCACTGAGCAGGGATACAAAGCAAGGTTTAGAGGGGCTGTTGAAGTCTTCTACTTGCCAACACAGATCACAGACACACCATCAGTGATTTGAGTCACCCATACAAATTATCACCCTCTGCTCCACACTGCAGCCACTTGCCTTCTGTCAAAACGAAGGTAACTTGTGGGGGTTGCAGCCGTACTGTTAACGAGACCTGTTGCACGTTGTGGGAGTTGCAGCCGTACTGTTAACGAGACCTGTTGTACGTGACAGAAGCAGAGATAGGGAATGGCGGACGGAAGATCTCGCGGTGTCACGGAATGGGCAAGGGTTTAACCATATTAGGGCAAAAAGTGATATCTGGAGCCTAATTGGTACATAAGACAACTTCCGCCTGGACAGAAGTTATAAGAGCCAGCAGTGAATTTCAATAAACGTCATTTGGCCTATCATCTCATAGGTGTCAGTGCTTCTTGACCCTGAGGTGGATGGCCTCAGTATTCCCTCTATAACCACGGACAACCACCACGGGTTGATAACGAACCCGACAGTAACTGAGGGTTTTTTAAGGATCAGTTACTCCTGTGTTTTTAATATCACGTACTCACCCCTCGGTTGCATAACTAGGCCCAGCTCAGCCTCTGCTTCCCAGGGATTCAACGCCTGATGCTGCTAGCATTTGACAACAGTCCTATACCAGACACGAAGAGAGAAGGAAACAAATGCAACATCTCAGAATTAAGGACACACAAAAGTCCTGTCAGTTGTCAGTCTTGGCAACTGAGGCCTAACACTGCTGACCGGCTCCCACTCTGAAGCAGCTCAGCTTTGGCAAATGCTAATGACTTGGCAACTTCGATCCTTAACACAGATCTCAACCGGGTCAGGGCTGTTTTTGACCTATTGAGAAACACTTGATGAACACCACATGTCACCCCAGTGTTCTGAGACATAACCTGGCATAAAAGCAAAACAAAGAGCAACACAAAGTGTCTAATAGATGTCAGTATGGCTTTTGGCTTTTATTTGTGCCTTGCAATAAAATAGTGAAACCACATGCAGCAACAGGGCTCCAAGTTTATGCATTCCACAAACCATTGTTCGCGCACTTACGGATGCATTTATAAAACACATGCTACCATGTTTATCTACAAGCATTAGCAATATCTATTTTAGACAGCACAAGACTAAATAACAAGGAAGAGAGCTTTTTCGGTGTCAGATTTAATCCTACCCTGTACAACAATTTAGGAACAAATGTAGTGATATTTGCCATAGCGCCCATCAAGAGCCTAATCCAAAACTCAGTCAGTGGAAAAATAATTTTAGGTCATTGAGTCCTTCTATCAGTTTTTCAAATCTGTCAAAAGAACAGTCACTCTCTCTCAGAAAATACCAATGATGGATATGACAGGTAGAGACTGTTACATAATAACAAAAGATGAGAAAAGAATATACTGTGTTGAGAGGGCAAGTTTGCAAAGAGCAAGCGCACAAACTCAAAAACAAATAAAAGATCTAAACATCTCTTGAATCAGTCTTCATACAGAGATGCTGCCTTTAATTACGCAGTGCCTATTCTAGGTAAGGTATGATTTACTTTCTACTGCAGGTTGGTTCATTGCAATTTAATTTTCTATAGAGAGCACTCAAGACGATGGAGCAACTGTTGGGAGCAAAACAAGTAACCTTTGGTACAAATTTCAGTGACAATTATTTCCCTGCAATCATTTTGGCATTACCTACGTTTCACATTGGTTTAATGGGCATTTTCTTTAATGCATACATGGATCCCTGCAAAACACACACACACACACACACACACACAAACAAACAAACAAAAAAAACCCCACCAACCCTGAGAATATAAAACACTGCAACTTAGCACAAAACTATTTGGCAGATTATCTTCTATATATTTATCCACACAGAGTTTCTGCTTGACCTCTTAGTCCCTTAACATTTCCCTTTGGGAAAAAAAAAAAAAAAATCACGATTCAGATTACAATGAGGACTCTTCACCCTCTTTGCCAAATTGGTAAATATGTTAAGACTTTCTCTACAATCCTAGATAAATTATATCATCCATTTATTTTCTGGAGGTGGAAAAGACAAATTGGCAGTAAGTAACAGAGAGAGCTTGTGAGATGAGGTATAGCTTCCCTAAAGCAAGAGACAAGTATTCCCCTATCAGAATGAGCATTGTGACTTGCACTGCTCAGCATGCAGTTTTGGCATATTTATTTTGGCCTGGTCCAGAGTTCCCTGGAGCAGACTGAAGTTCTGAAGCAGACTTCAGAATCAGGTGCCAAAATGAGCAGCCCAAGCAAAAATTAAAGTGTTCAAATCTGAATGCAGGTAGAGAAACACATTCATCTACTTTTCTCTCTTGAAACCTTTAAGAGCTCTTTCCCTTCACTGCTGAGCTAACATCTCAACAGGACAGACTGCAACTCCAAATTATGGAAGAACAGTTTCAAGTTGTCTGTGTGATGAATTTCAAGGATGAATTAATGTACAATTCCTGCACTGGCTCAACTAACTATCCCCAGCTTCAGTTCGCAAGTAAACAGGCAAGAGAGAGAAACATACAAAGACTACAGTAAATTTTTCCCAGTAAAACAAGGATTTATTTAGTCACATTTCCAGTGGCTGAGCAAAATGGAATTGTAACTGTATGCAAGCTGTATGATGCCATAAGTCAGTACAAGTATACATAAACTTGCAAATACTTAAAACTATTCTGATGAAGAGATTTTCCTCAAAGAATGACAGCTGAATCGCTCTTTCCAAGAGGACAGATGCCAGTTACAAAATCCACAAACCCTTTGCACCCATAAGTAGTATTGCAAGAGCATCATAAAAGTGCAGGATGGAAACCAGAACCCACTTACATTTACAGTTACTGTCAGCCCACAAGTCTCCAGTCACAATAAATACACCTATAGAAATAGCAGCACGGCACAGACTCCAGGCCTTATTCAAATCCCAAACACTGAAAAACAGGTTCTACGGATTTGCAAATTTATTGAGGAGATTAAAAGCACATATTGACACCTAAAGGGATTTTTAAGCAAGTTAAAAACCTTTGGAAAAAAAAAAAAAAAATCTTACGAGGCATTTGTTCATGCCTTTAGAAACTTAAATACATTTGAAATCCAACCTCAGTAACATACTGATGGCAAATTCAATCTAAGGAACTTAACGATCACAGTAGACCTTCATACTCTTCAGAAAGTGTATTTACTCACGTTTGTCTTAGCTGAGGAAAGCTTTTCAGAAGCCCCCTTCTGGACTACCTAGAATTTTGAGGACATGATCATCTGATATGTCTTGCAGTGAGACACCAAAATTTGACTGCATTGCATGTTTTATTCCTTAGCTTCCTGTAGAGTAAGATTTAAAAATAATAATGGGAGTACTTTAGTATTTCAGATGCCGAGCTCCTGCTGTAACCATTCCAAAATTTGTGCATAGCAACAACTATGCATGTTTAAGTCTACACAGGCCTTAGGATGGCAATAACAGCTTTTCAGTCAGGACCTCTCTGATGATGTATATTAGCACAAAACCCAGCAGAAAAAATCCTGTAGAAATAAAACAGTTGTAATCCTGTCAAAGGCCAAAGTAATTTCAACGACTGCATTACTGCGTGCATGCTGCGAGTGTGCAATAACCAGTTAAAGCATGTAAGAACTTCCACTCTCTTAAAATCAAGACAGTATAATGCATGGATGCACAATCCAAATTGCACTGGAATACTGTCTTCTATATGCTTACTTAGGCTTCAGGGCTACAGGGTACTCTGGACAGGGTATCCTTACCCTCATGTGAAATCACCTAGGGAAGAGAGGAGAGGACAGCAGCTCTGGCGCTGGCCAACAGGCAGGCAGAGCAGAAGGATCAGCTCTCAGTAGAAGCAAGGAAAAATAGTTACTTGGACCCAGGTGAAGAGGGTATAAAAGACACCACTACCAACATGCAACTTCTTTGGTAAAAGGCTTTGTGATGTCCTCTGCCCCTTGTGTCCTTTAAATACTAGCTACAAGCTAGTATTAGAAAGCTGTAATTATCAGTCTAGTTTTTTTGGCAGCATTGATTCTGAGGCACACACTTTCATCAGATCTACACAAAATGATACAAGAAGCCTCCTGCACTGATAGCTGAAAAAGAAAAGAATCTATCAACTTGGCTTTGCAACCTTGTAATTGAAACATTGTTCACAAAAACAAAATGAAAGGGAGAAAATATCCTGTGCCAAGGACAGTTAGCACAGCAGATTACTCATCTTTCTGCAGAAAAGACTATTTTAGAGCTCCCTGCCCTAGACAGACCTGCAAAATAATTCACAAATAGATAAGTGAGCAAGACCCTGTCACCTACCTGAAGGTAGCCTCTCCATCCTGTGGTCAAAAGTGCAAGTATTTCCTTCAGCATCAGAGCATCAGTTGGCACTGCCTGGATTCCCACCTGTGACAGCAGTCAACTGTCTTAGAGAAGGGTCCAAGAAGCCTCTGTTAGACAGCATCAGACCCAAGGAGAAAACAGTCAAAAGAACCATCAGAAAGAAACTCATCTAGTAGAAGCATTTCAAAGAGGTTAGGAATACTTGGAAAGGAAAAATCTCATGACAGAACTCATCTCCAGTAGCAGGAACGAGTTTAGAGTAATTACCCACACTGTTCTTTATCCAACTTCCATGCCAGATAAACAATCAGTCAGTGTTACACTAGGAGCCAACAGCACAAACTACTTGCTGCACAGCATCTTTGCCTAGTCCCCAGCCTCCTCCTCTATGTGCTGGGGTAGAAAGTGTGGGCAAGCAGCCTCAAGGATTGTGAATGAGGATGGTAAACAGTCCGCTTTTCAGAAGATTGTTCTTCTGAGTATTAAACAACAAGGCCTGGTTTCATAACAAACTTTAGAGAAGCCAAGAAGAACAGTCAGAGCCTTTTAGCATTTAGAGAAACCCTGGTAACAAATTGTGTTCTGGAATATCCAGCTGCTCCCCTCTAATAAGTGCGCGCACACACACACACACACACACACACACACACACACAAAATAACTATCAGGGTCTATGCTCTGTACAGAGGGTTCGGAACATTTAAATTAATGTTGCGGCAGAAGTGTTGTTAAAAATGGACTACTTTAAAAAAAATTATATATAAAGTTTCTCTGCCACAGATTTCATGAGCAGCAGATGGATGTACCAGTAGCATTGGACATCTGCTATCCAGATCAATTAACATTGTTAAAGCAAAGCATTTCTGCAAAGAGAAATGAATGTATATATTATTAGGGGTTATTTATTTTATTGGTAATCTTCCAACTCACATCAAAACAATGGCAAAAAAGTCTCTCATTTCCCACATTCCTGCAAACACTTTTGTCCTCCCAATAACTTTAATTAGACCTCTTAGCATGGTGAAGGAGTTCATTGTGATATATTAAACCATATATAGCCTAGAAACCAACATCTGCCACTGCTCACAATAGAAGCCAGTCACTTGCAAGGTTTGCTCCATGGTACCAACCTTCCCAAAGCGTCATGATGCTCTTTTCAATCTGGTGCAACCTAGCAGAGGAGCTCACCGTGCAAGACAAAGCTAGGATTCCCTGCAATCAAAAAATCCTAAGTAATCTGTACATGTCCCAACATGCTAGATGCACACACAAGTGTCCCCAAATACCTTTTGATTTGACAGAAGGGGGAAACTCATCAAGTTGGAGATCATAGATCATCAAGCATTCATCATGCTAGGTCATCAGGTTGGGTAGAAGGAGCTAGGATACAGGCACCACCTGCACAATTTATGCACAGGACAAAACACGAGGACAGCAAAAGGCCACAAGTGACATTTCGCTGAACAAACAGAAATTTCTCAAGCAGTGTCATCTACAGGAAGGTGTAGACCAGGTTCTGCACTTTCCAGGAGAGACTATAACAGGCAAGCATGTTTGGTTTTAAGCCAAAAGATGCCAACACTCCTTTGAGCTCTCTAAACAGAAAACACAGGAAACGCTCTCTTAAAAATCCACACAAACATGGCTCAAAACCTTCAGTTATGGGTCAGCACAGCTTGCCAAACTACATACCTTAGCTATCAGCCATTGCCTCTTGAAAACAGAAATATTTCATTCACTTCAGAAAAGGCCAAAATAACCTTCTCCAATTAGAGACTGGATTAGTTCATTAGCTGCACTTCGTGAGGATTTCTAAGGCTGAATTTTTATTAAAAAAAAAAAAAATAGTATGTTTCTCTAGAAGAAATAAGTATTTATTAGTAAAAAATGAGCAGAGATGCTTATCAGCAATAAAGTACCATGGGCACACTCCATCACAAGATGAAATGTGCATTACCTTTCATATTTCTGAGCACATTTGTTAGTCTCTTTACTTGCCTGGAAAAATTAATTTCAGTCTTTTCTCTCCCAAATAAATAAATGATCTTGAAGGATCCTTGGCAGAAGCTAAAAGTAAGAGTCTCTGTTATTCTTACTAATTAGTCTTATATTTGTCCTCTCAGAAGTTCTCTCCAGACAAGTAGAGAGACAGGTAGAATTCATTCACTCTAGCCATGTTCCAATGAGAATTTAAATCGAATTTGTAGTACCAGATCCTCTCATAGAAAAGCCAACCAAAGCAAGCACTGAAGTACGCAGATTTGAGCCTATGAGAAAATAAAACAACAGAATCTGTATTTAACAGCTTGGTAAATTCAAGAGTTTGTCTTTTCTAAAGCTGTGACTGTTTACCTCACTTAAAGAGTTGACCTTCATTTTCTTCTTGGTTCAAGAAATCTCATAAATATGTGACCTGAATTAAGGCCAGGTTAGTCTAAGACATACAAGAACAAACAACATCTCTGATGTTTATGAGTTATTTAACTAAGAAGTTTATAGGATATTGTCCCATATTTATGCTTTTTATTGGGAATCCAAACACTACCCTCAGAGAGCCATATTTCACTAGTAGCTGCTGCTTCCCAATCAGCTGCAAGACTGAATCAGTTCCCGATCAGCTGCAACAAGCAGAAAAGGGAATAACCTGCATTAGGCCACTGTATTAAGTTACGTCACCTAACATATTAGATGGCGCTCAGATATTGTAGTGACAAGGAGGAAATTACAAACTATAAAACAATTTCTTAAAATATAGCAACTACAGCACAAATCCCAGAAACATCAGTTTTGGCAGAATTAACATTTCAGCCAAGATCTTAATTTTTGACAAATAAATCCACCCCTAAAAGATAACCCTTTTCTTTTTAACACATACTCAAGACATCGGTAAATCTAACAATAATTCAGTTAAGCTACAAATCTGCACAAGAGATTTAATTCTCCCTTTAAGGTGCATATACATAACTGTTCTTTCTATATATAACAAAAATCAAATTTGTAAGGTTTTAAAGGGTTTTGCATGTTTTTAAGTCAGTTCTAAGAGTTTTATCATTACTGAAAAACAAGTACTATAGTGAAGTGCAAAAAAAAAGCTATGAAATAATGAAGGCAGACAGGGAATGCAACCTGATCAATGTGGGTAGTTGCCTGTTGACAGAATACAGAAGTAAACAATGATAAAAAAGTAAGAAACAAAAAGAAGCAAAAAACACACCGTTCTTCTAAAGAGTTTCAAATAATAGAAAGGTAGCCCCTAAGCACCAGTGAGTTCAATAGAGTGATTCGAGCACTTTGAAAGTGAATTATTAGAGGCAAGTTTAACCTAAGACTATCAAAACACTTTCTGTAATTTTTATAATAACTTTCTATGGTTATAGCCAGACATTGAGTTTGCTACGGTATGCTTTTCAAGTTTTTAACTTGGACTAGAAACTTGATTTGAAATAGCATCCAATATTCAGTAATACTACCGAGGAAATAACTTTTAAAATTGTATGTGCAATAACTTTTGTAGGGTTTCATTAACATTTTCATCTTGCTGACACAGGTACGTTGAATAAGAAGAGAGTAGCAACAAACACCTCATTCTCAATTAAGGAAAACCTATGGGGGGAAATATATGTATATAGGTGACTTAATTTTTTTTTATTTTAAAAAGCAGATTATAATTATCCTGATATACATGACAGTATTCAATACTGAGGTTCAACGGCAAGTAACAGATGTCCATATTAAATGACAAGAGAAGCAGAAAGGAAGTTCTTTCTATATAGTTTAATTTACTTCTAGACTGTAAGTGTTTGAAAAAATAGATTTTTTAATAGAGATGTTATTCGTATGGTTTTAAGCACAGCAGGAATAAAGGAAAAGGTAAAATTTCCATCCTGCTCAATCATATGTACGCCTTTGTCTGTGCCTCTCTCATACCAAAAACAAAAGTCTTCCTGCTAATTCCTACTAGTACTGCAAGCCACAGGTGGATGCTTTCTGATGTATCCAAGCGCCTTACTAGTTGCAAAAGCAATCTGTCAAAGCCACTTTCATAAATCTACAGACAAACTGAAAAAGAAGTGGGAATCCAATATTCTCAGTTCTCTTCTTGGCTCTGTCACCAGCTCACCTTGAACTTGTGAAGGCCACCTGGAACAAGTGATCAAAACATTATGCCACAGCTCACAATACGGGCTTGTGGAGGCCTATGGAGAGATCAATTTTCAGACATTTCTATAGACAAAGGCACTTAGAAAACTACACCAAAACAAAACACAGCAGCAATGCTGTTTTGTGCACCGGTTCCGAATGTACAAACAGCCAGTGCCCACGAGGAAAGGTTTCAGCTCTTCTGCCCTCTCACTCGCACCCACATCAACAGATATCAGCTTATCTCAACTTCTATTGACTAGACAAAGAGTTATCAAAGGCAAATGGGATCAAATGCATCTTACCAATTGCACACAAGTACATGTTAGTAAATAAATTTATAAAGAGATGAAGATTATGAGGCTCCTATTAATTATGCAATCACAGCTCGTTAACTCACTGCACTCATCTGCAAGCACACATGTAAAATGTCTGTGGCTACAGGTAGCCTCTACTCCTCCCAGTCAGTTTTTTTTTTCTTCCTCAGAGGAAAAGAGAAGAGGGACGGAATGTTGGACCCATCCTATTCAGCTCTTTAGCTCTACAAGATTCTTTTAAGCTTCCTTACTCCACCTATAAAGCAGGAACAGCAAATGACAAGGCAGAGTTATCAGACATAACTAGCACCATTTTGAAATACACCATGACAAAACTGAAAGGTTCTGATATGGGATTTTGAAATCGCCATCTCAGTAAATTTGCTCTCAGTAGAAAAAGAGTTCTCTTCACATTGTCATTTTATCTCAATACATGTCTCAGCATGCGATCCACCACACTGCTTGAACAGATTCAGCAACTCCATACCAAGTAACACAGTGTAACAGCCAGGGCATTTCTGGAAAGCTACAGGTTGCCTTAAACTGAGTTATGGAGTTATGACAGCCTCTTCAGAGAGACAAACAGTTTCAGAGAATTCCGCTATCCACACCGTCCCTTCAAATCATTACCTGCAGCGTGCAGTGCCAACAGAAGGGAGAGCTCACGGTGTTACAACAACAGATAAGACTCCAAACTGAACACAAAGCATTGGCCTCCGCTGGGGCCCTCCCCCAGTTTTAAGCTGTTGGCCTAAACAGGGGTTCATTATCACTCAGCTCAAATATCATGAATTTGAGAGTGACTGGCTGCTTTTTAAGCAAGGGTAATAGATGAATAATTTTACAATAACCATTATAGAAATTCTACTTCCATTTAGCATTGACGCAGCACATAACTCTGTTCCTTTCATTTGTACACTGCTAGTAGCAAACACCACAGACAAATAATACTCCATCTCTCACACACACACAAAAAAACAAAAACAAAACAAAAAAAAAAAACCACACACACACANTGCTAGTAGCAAACACCACAAATAATACTCCATCTCTCACACACGCACAAAAAAACAAAAACAAAAACAAAAAAAAAACCACACACACACACTTCATTCTATAGCCTAAATAAAGTATCCTCCAAGAACAGATACTCCATTTTTCTGTTTTCTTTAGATTTATCAGATTTCAAATGCACAATCTAAGACTGCCTTTACAGAGATCTTACAGATAATTGCATTCTTTCAAAGGCAGATGCATGAATAACTCCTTCTCCTCTCTTTCTATGGATAGTATCTTTAAGTGATATAAATTAAAATATTAAAATTTAATGGTAGCCATGACATATCACTCCAGCTGAAAATATATTTCCTAACACTGGACAGGAAAGAAACATCGAAGACAAGAGCTGTAGAAACAAGGCATAGAAACTCCTTTACAGTCAAACCTCTGAATTAGATCAGTAATTCATGCCCATCTTTGCTATGCTCTGTGTCTCCATCCAATTCTTTGGTCTTCATGTGCTAGTATAAGTTTTTTTCATATGTATTAACACCTATCAACTGACAACTCTCAGAGCTAAATAAATTAATCTTTTATCCCTGAAGGCTTCTGTGATGTTCCTAAAGCTCAATTGTATTATCTGGAGTTGTGTGCTTCATTATGAACCTCACATGTACTATATGAGCACATATTGAAGACTAATGTGCACAGAATTAGACAACAGGATCACAAAAGTAAAACAAGTAGCTGTTAATTACAATGTCTCTTCCCCACAACATAGTATTTTAAACACTAGATGAAAACCTGCAAAGTCCCTACTATACAGTCAGCTGAACATCATAGCAGTAAGTCAGCACATACCAAAACATGAAACCCATTGAAATTTAATGACAGATCACCAGACTCCAATAAGCCTTGGAACAAGTCATACCTCTAAGAATCAAATTCATTTTTATATAAAATCAATAGCCCTTTTGCTTCTTTCCTCAGCTACGAGGAAAGCAATAAAAGCAGCTGTTACAATCAGACATCTTAGGCACACTAAAAGAGTAAAGAGCTCCACAATGAGATTAATCAAAGTGAAGGAGTTATAATAGGCTTAAAAAATGAGAACACATTACTATCAAGCACACGTTGCTGAAGCAGAACTGGCACTACAGCATTATGAATGAGCAAGTGACTGGCCTGGACAGCTACAGGCCTGGGCAAAGGGGCTCTCTAGAAATTCTATTTATCTATCAAAAGCCAACCAGAGAAGAGAGACAGCCTTATCTTAGAAAGTAAATCACATTTCGGTCATCCCAACACAAACAGGAGGTTTCTCAGTCTATCACCAAGAGAATTTACAATGCAAATGGTATTTGACATGACCTGAATGCAAGCAATCACTTTCACACTACAACAGAGGACCCCAGGCTCCAGCTGAAATGAATCCTGATTCATCAGAGTAGCCCATTAGTGAAGCTGAAAGAAGCTGAAATGATAACAGTCCAGTTTTCTTAATCTGCTCCTGTGACAAAAATACACCTTGACAATTCCTTCCTGCCTTTGTCTTAGGTCAGGAAATTTGCCTGAAGAAACTCAAGCTCCTGCTGATCTTTCTTTTGTCAGATTAGTAGCCAACAACACTGTGAAGTTCTTTGAAATTTAACACAGAAAGCAAAACAAATGAGATTTTGTCTTTATTCAAAGTTATAATTTGTTGGTGATTTTTTTTCAGATCTTTCCTGCTAAAACATTAAAGCAGGAAGGAAAAGGAAAAAAAGAAAGCAAAACTGGTTGGATGTGCCTTTTCCCTAGTCACTCCAGTTGCACAGGAATACCCAAGCACCTTTCCTTTCTCTGTCCACGAGCTTACTGTGCTTACTGCACAATATGTATGAGCACTCAGAATGTTGACCACACAACTTTATTTTGCTATTAAGGGAAAAATCTCTCTCGAAAGCCAAAACTTGATTCTATATTTATTATCCAGTAGCTTTTAAAATCAACTAGTTGTTTTTCCTGCTGTGATGATGATGCTCATCTGCTGTATATAAATATTTTTGCTCTTAATAGTCAGATTTGTTCTCAGAAAACACAGTTTCTACATTCAAAATATTGAAGTCCGGACCATTTACAGTGTGAGGTAATAGCACGGAGTTTCCCTGATTGAAGATTTTGCTTATTATTTGCATTGCCTTATTTGTCCAATTCAGACCATGAAAGTTTCCAAAATATCACTTTGTTCTTAAGTGATCAAAAAAAGCAATTGTAAGCAATATCCTCAAATATTGTTTTACCTGCTAAGATCAGATGCCAATTTAGATTGCAAGAAGCTCTAACACTTCAACTTCTATATACTGTGATATTTTTATTATGTTACAAAGATTACCTAAACATTTCTCTTTTCATTTTTAAACATAAAACTATCTTCTGTGATTATTATTTGATGCCTTGAAAAAAAGCCTTTCAAAAGTAAGCTACGGGGAGTTCATTCACACTACATTGTGTCTCACTGCTGCTGTCATCTTTATGCTGCCTCTCAAGCACAGTAGAGAGGACACAAGGTGCCACAACCCAGATACATGGCTATGATCCTTGAAGAAGGCTTTTCATAAAACAGAGTCAAACAAAGCAGAAAGAAAGAAAGAACTATGCCACTGCCTTCCTTCTACACTCATCACAGAAAGATAGGTGCAGGGTGTAGAGTTAGATTTAAAAAATCTCCAGGTAATTCCTATTCTTAAGACAGTATCATGCTTTATGGCAATACTGGCTTCAGATCTCACAGAAAACTAAGACCCTTTGAACAATATATATGAAGAAACATACCTCTGACTAAGAAGCTTACAAGAGGAAAGAGCTTGTCCAAAGTGCTTACATAGCATCCATACATACACTCTTCCTCAAAGATTAAGCTTGCAAAACTAGAGCAGCACTCTAAAGTTCATTCATTCACAGGTAGAAATAAAGTTATTTATTAGGAAATTCTTTTAGAAACGGAATTAAAAATCCACAGGACAGATTAAATAGCTCCACTATGCCAAAAGACACAAAGAAATTACACGTCTCATAACATCTTTGCTTCTGTCTAACTAACTAAAAATGTGAACTGCACATAGAGATAGTGATCAAGAAACTGGTATGAAACAGACTCTCCAATACCAGTGCCATTTGCAAAACCAACATACTTTTTCCAGCAAGATTGCTGCACTTCCCACTGCAAATCCTATTTTTGATGCAGTCTATTCTGTAGGCAGAATTCTTCCACCTATTTATATAGTTATGCAGTTGATACATAGGTATCACAGGTACATAGGTATTGTTGCTATAACACACAAATAGTTTATGTAAGCCATTTTTTCTTGCCTGTTTAAAAGAGCCTCCTGAATTTTTTATAGAACATCACCAATACTTTCAGTACAACACTAATAGAGAGGAGAGGGGGAAAACAAACAAACAAGCAACAAAACAAAACAAAACAAAAAAACACAACACAAACCCTTGGGATATCAATGCTCGTATACCAAGAAAAGTCAGTGGAAAGTAAGTTCCTAAATACCAAAAAAAGCTTTGGATAAATCCTGTCCATAACAACAAAGCAAGAAATGATTTTAAGTTCAGGCATCCTGGCTTTCTTTGGTTAGCAAATAGTACAGATAAGCAGAAGCTTCCAACCCTACCTAAGCTACAGCAAGGTGAGCTTTGTCTGGCAGAGATGACTTGCCTTCATCTGAAAAGCTAAGCTATGAAAAATGCTACTTCATGGCATTTGCTAGAGTCACACTGTGCTCTAGCTGTATTTACAGAGTAGTTGGGGGCAGTTAAGCAAAAGTAGTTTTAGCTTAGGTGCTTAAGTACAGCAGTGCTCTAGAGAAATACTGTACTGAACATCAGATGTAATCTGCTGGTACAGACACTTTCTCTCTGTGCAGCATTTGCTTCTAACACTGCCTGTATCACTGTCGTATCCAAGTGCCTCCCAGCAGTGCACTAAATGCTGCAACTAATACCTGATGTTCAGTTCATTCTCTCCCTCTAACCCCTGAGGGAGTATCACATGCACTGCAGTATAAAGCGTTTTGAGAGGATACCTGTTTTTAAACACATACAAACAGCTTCCATTAGAAGTGAAAGCTCATGCCCTGAATGGAATCAGGCACGGTATTTGCGGCAGGCACTCATTTCACAGGCTAGGGACTCTTTTCCCTTCCGTTAAAGAACCCTTTTGCAAAGGCTATATCCTTTTGGTACAATATTCCATAGAACTAAAAAGCTGAATTAGTGACAACTGTCCTATCATGAACATTCAGGGAAGTTTTTATACTTCTAAAGGGACACCATCACTTGGAATCCCTAAATAAGAAGAACTGTCAGATTGTTTTTTAGTACAGAATATCAGCCTTCGTTGCCTCTCCATTCTCTATCCTCCATCATTTCCCGGCTGCCTGCAGGGAATGTTTATGCTCTTCTTGACCTAGAACAACTCCTTCTCCACCTCCTTGGCAATACTGCACTTCTCATTTTAATTGGGCTTCCTCAGCTGCACACATCTTTACCCTTGCACCTGCTTCCTGAAGCAGGCCTGACTAGAATATTTGGTAAAACCTGAATGAAATGGCATCCTCATAACACTGTTACATTTTCAGGCAATATCTCTAGAGAGTGGTACAGTTAAATTTTCTTAATAGCTCATGCACTTGGCAGGTAGAAAACATTTCCTCCTAAGAAATGAGCAAAATGTATGAAATTTCAATAGCACTGGAACAGAGAATTAGATTTTTCAATACAGAAAACTCTTGCATAGGAAGATAATGATTTTCAGAGGTGTTTTGGAGGGTTTTTTTTTTTTTTTTTTTTTTTTTTTGGACAAGTCATCAAAATCTACAGACCTTAATGTGAAAAAACTTTGTTCACAGATTAGACTATTCTTGCTTTGGAAGAAGGCAAAACAACTAGAACAATAGAAGTTTTCTACAAAGAGAGCAAGAGAAAAATCTGATGAGTTCTGCTCAGCGAAAAGCTTTTCTATAATTCCCCAGTGAGCCTACAAGCAATCACCTATAAAGCAGTTCCTAACTCTCTACCATGTTTGCCTGTTGTCATAGCTTTCTTCATGAGAAATTAAAGCCCACACTACCATCAGTTAAAGAAAATAATAAAATAATAAAAAGTTAAAGGAAAGAAACCGCAGGATCTCTATAGTCTTAATATTATATTAGATTTAAAACAACAACAAAAAAGTCTTTTAAGAGCCAGAAAGTCACATTAGAATTCCATATGTAGGTCAGAGACAAGAGACTGCTCTTTCTAAAAGAAATTAGCAATTAAAATTTACTTCACACACAAAGCAACCACAGAAACACATCTGCTACCTTCGTTGTGCCAGTGGATCAGGATGCTGCAAAATGCCACAGCACTGTCAGCACGGGAAGATCTTGGGGACCCGAGAGCTCTGCCCCTGAGCTGTTAAGTCCAAAGTCACTGAACAAGTTCTGCTCTCAAGCAGATGCTTAAACCTGTAGGAGTCCAGTCCAAATAACCATCAGATTTTCATGGATGACAAAGCAAGTCTGTGGTGTACTGCATGTTGTGAATGCTCCTATCACAGCGGTCTTCATTAGACTGAGTGCCTCCCAGGACAAGCTTTGGCTGAGGACTGTTATTGACTACTGCAGCTGCTGAAAGGGTCAGCCAACAGTGTTAGAGAAGTACATTAGCAGGAAGAAAAGGATAGAGATAGAAATGTGCATGGAAATGTTGTTCTTGGATTTTGATAGCAGTGTATCTTATAGATGAAATCAAGGTAATTCCAAAACACCACAGTCAAACTGAACAAACAAACAAACACACACAGGAGAAATTTGGGTCATTAATTTAAATTCCTCTATGTGCACCTGTCTGGTGGCACCAGGCTGTCTGGTGCTTATTGGTCACTGTCACAGAGTCACTTTGACTTCAGAAACCCTCAACACACGAAACAGTTATATCACTATGTAAATAATAAATACATTCTTCTTTTAACAATATTTTTAAGCACCAAACCTTTACAAAATACTACACCAGATCAGGCACATATCTCCTTGCTCTGATGGCACAAAAATTCACTCTGAACTTGCTCCCATGGTAACTGCAACATCAAGGTCCCTAGAGAGACATTGCACAAATGCACAGACGTATGACGGAAGAGACTTGCGCGTGTAGCTCTGCACTTGGAGACATGGGCTGTAATCTCAATTCAAGGCAGGGAGTCTGGCCACAGTACTGCCCTTCCTTTCATCTAACAGGATTCAGAAAAAAAAATCCACCATTTCCTTTCCTTAGGAACAGGATTCAACATGTCTCAGCACTCACATCAGTCTCAGAACTAGAGTATGTATTTGCCTTCAGGAGCTAAGCTTTGGCTTCCTCTTCTCTCAGATCCCAACACAGCCCGTTACATATATACCTAGGTCATTTTGCCAAGAACTATTTTTCCCCTAATCAAGATCTTGCTGTATAGATTTTCTAATTGAGTGAAGCCAGAGGAAGCCACAAAACAGAGGTTTTCATATTTTTTTCTGTCCTCTAGAATGTGCTCTAGAGCAGAACTGGAGCACAGACAGCACAAGGATGCAGCAATGGGAATCATCTCCTCCCTTCCCTCCTGTGCCATACTGATAATCTAGCACTTTTGAAAGCTTTGTGTCATTAGCTTTCCCTTCCCTAAGGCAGACTTCATCTGGTTTTGTTCTCCCAGTGGATTCTGAAACTGATGATTTTCTTAACTGGCCAGTTAAGACAGTTGCAAGCTGACCCCACAGTATGCTCCCCCAGCACTCAAAGGCCCAAGAGCAGGCACATGAAATGCATCCCTTTGCTTCCCTAGCTTGAGAACATGCAACAGGAATGACTGCAGCAGGAGCAAGCAGACAGTGCTCATTGTTCTGTCACCTCTGCTGTTCGCCATCACAAAAGTGAAAGTTCTTACCTTCCATTTCCAGGTTTTAGCAACTGCATTTCATGCAGGGCATGGCCCAATCAGAACCCAAGACCTCCAAGAAAGGAAAAAGATTTGAAAATTCTTCCATTTCCAGTACCTTTGTGCAGCTCTGATTTGCAGTTGGGTCTACTTTAATAGACGTAAAAAAATTTTTAATTGAAAATGGTCTCTCTGTGGTCCAGGTCTCTGCAAGGAATAATTATCATCCCTCCCTCTATGGAAACTCTCTCTCAAAAATAAATAAATAAAAATAAAAACAGATAATCAACCACAGAAAATACTTTTATAGCAGTCCTCTAATTCTGTTAGTGTCCCTCCTTTCCCACACAGTATGATTTGTTATAGTGCGATAATTTGACAAGATAGTTTGACAGAACTATAGCAAAGCAAAGGAGGTGTTTTTTTCAGGAAGACCGGTGTGTGATGATCTGTTCTCTGTCCCAAAGGAGAAAGCATGCATCTCAGCAAACCAGACTCTTTTGATCATTTTCCAAACATATTTTGGCTAAGCTCCCAACTCCAAGAAAAGAGGCGGGAAATAACTAGTGAGTTATAATATCATAAAAATAACAGTAGCCTACAAGTTAATACAACATCAAGCTTTTAGTTGAAAAGAGTTTCCTTGTATATTTTTTGTAAAGATGTCATACTTTATGAAACTTTAATTACTTGTAGATAAAAAACGATGCATAATACCTAATAAAGTTTACTACTAATATTATGCTCCCTTTTGGAAAATATTCTGAAGTAGATGGAACAGAGACACTTATACAAGCAACAGGTATTTTGAATTCAGTGCCTCTGAAGCAGTATCAGAATTCAAAATTCCTGCCTATCTGGCAGAACATAGGGCTCCTCTTACTTATTTCACTGTGAGCCATAATTTAGTAATGCACAAAGTGAATTCAAGTCCTGAACATATCTGCTATTTTACATCTGGTTCCTGTTATTTTTACAACCTCAAAAGCATATTAAATTACATTCCAATTTCTACTGATCGCTTATATTTTCCTGAAGTTTCCTTCCTTTGTTCTACCAGCTAGGTAACTTAGAAGATATTACTCTAATCCAACAACAAATTTAAGAAAATGACTATTCCCAGTGAAGCCAAAGGCTCTGCTGGATCAAAATGCTTTCGTTATTAAAAGCTCACCAGCTCCTGCTTCACATCCTCATCATTCAACCTTTACAGCTTCATTATCATGCCTGTTGCAATAGAGATAAGTCAGGCATACAGCACACAAGGCTAGCTTGGAAGTTAAATCCTACCTTCTTAAGGGTAACTTTTCATAAAATTTGTTACCAATTTCTTCCTCCTCCAAGCTTTTTAAGGGAGCTATTAATAACTGACAACAGCCAAGTTGCCACTGAAGAACAAGTGGTCAGAGAGCACATGCAACAGGCTCAGGGAATAACCAGGAAACCAGCAGTACAAAATTTGTACCAAAATTGCCAATCTGTTGCTGTTCTTTGTCCTCAATCTAATCATGACTGCCCAAAGCAAACATATAATGATATAAGACAGGACCAGACTCTCCTCAGTTATATCATGGCAATTCTACTAATTTCACTGGAATTTGTTCATTTAAAACAGTACAGCATTTGACTTTGTATAACTGCAGACTTACCCAATGCATTTAGACTGTAAGATCCGCAAGCATGTTAAAAATTGGTTTTAAGGACATGCTAGTCACTAAAATAAACACTACTTAAAGAAATTTAAGAGCATTCCCCACAGCTCCATTTGTCATGTTGTCTGATAGGAGAACAGAAGAATAAGGAACAATATTACTATTTTCAGCAATCAGGAATTCAAAAGAAATACATAATGATACACAAAGGTTATTTTTGCCTCACTGCTTGCTCGCTCTGCTTAGCTCGGCCTGTCAGTATTTTCCGAGGAACTACTCTATTTCACTCCTGCTCCATCAGCACCACTTACCCAGAAGGCAGACCAGGAGGCATCTTTTCTAAAAGCAGTTGCCTCTTTGGGAGGGGCTGGTAGAGTAAGGGAAGCACTTTCTTTCCCAGCAACCATCCCTATCAAAGTCATATTGCAATTACCTCCACAGCAGCTCCTGCTTCTTCTTCTCCCTTCCTTAAAAATATGCATTACCTGTACCTGTGGGTAAAAGGAAAACACCAGAGCATGAGATGCAAGCTCTCTTGGTGCTCCCTATAGAAAAAGGGGTCACCCCTGGCATGAGAATTGCTGCTGGACCCTGCAGCCCTTTCACCAACTTGGCAGGAAATGAGAGAAGAGTTTTGCATTGGCAAGGCTAGGGGGCAAGTTGCAGGTATCAGCACAAGTCTGCACTGGCGTCCAAAGCAGCAACTGTTCCTCAACTGCCACTTGCTTCTGCTCCCAGAACCACCTCCTCCAATCTACATGTGCAAAACTTAGTGCATTCATGTCTTGCCTGTAACAAAAATCCATAGAAAGGAGCCATGGCAAAGAAACAACCAGCCAGCCAGCCACAGGGTGCATTTTCTAAAGCTGAATTGCAACTCCATAGCTTTTTCTCTCACAGAATGAAAAAATATTTTCACTGGCACTCTAAGCAGAAAAAAAAAAAAAAAAATCAGAGTTTAATATGGTGCCCTTTGCAAGTACTCAATTAGAAACTAATGCAAGAAAAGAAAAGAACAAATTAACTAACCAGCAAAGGCTTAGAACAAGCATGGCAATACATGCATCCAGAATCTCTCTGACAATATGTTTCCCAGAGGACACCTTTGGTTCTTACAAAAAAGAACCAGAAAGCAATTGCAAGAAAGATGCTACATTTGAAAGCATGTACCAAGAGAATTTGCAGCAGGGGTCAAAATTAACACATGCAGAACCAGCTAGTTTGTAGAACTAGCAAACACACACAATCAGATTATTAAGAGGGACCCTAAGTCTACACAAGTGTAAAGTGCAGATCAGTATTATAAGCTGCAAAATTGAAGTGGATGGAAGAAATAGCCATCAAAAGGGTGCATTCCTAAATCTCTCTGCACAGGAGGTTAATCAGAATCAATATACAAATTAACAGTTTTTTTTTTTTTTTTTTTATATACAATAATCCCCAATGGTTCAGCCATTACAATGAAAGCCCAAGCCTTTAAAGACAGATCAGCCTGAGCAGCTGAACACTTGAGAGAGCAAAATTAACTCAGCGGTTAGCTTCCCCTCCTAATATATTGTATTAGTCAATTATCTACAGAAGTCAAAATCAGGTCAATATTTTAAAGGGCCACAAGGGGAATAATACAATGATTGCATAGAGGAAGAAAAAAAAAAAAAAAAAAAATATGCAAACAATGGTTAGGTGCTTGCTCATATTTAAGTCGCATACACAGTAGTATTCATAATGAATACTAATTTTGAGCTTTACTTTATAAAGCATGTTCCTAAAAGGAACTTGTTTTCTAATTATGAGCTCCAGTGACCATGCACATTAAACAATGAAAACATAAACGGCAGTAGATATTAACATTGTGACAGTCCCATTATCTCACAGCAAAGCAAGGGGATAAAGCTGTCAGCCATTCTCACAGGCAAATTCACTTGAAATTCACTTTGTCCAAACGCTCAGAGCTGCCAGCTTATTCTCCCTCTAACCATAATAAAAGACGACAATGGGAACAAAACAAATACAATGTGAAAACTCTTAACTCTCAGGAACATCTACAGTTTAAACATTTCATCCTTAAAGTGTTCTTGCTAGCCTTTAAAAGTAAAAAGCAGCAACCACCAGCCTCAAAAGACAGTGTATTTGTGACTTTTTGCTGTCATGGGATTGAACTTTTTAAAAGGATTTTCTGCTTCATCTCCTCTTTAAACATCCAGGAGCAGAGAAGAATTGTCTTCTATATAATAGATTCTCAAATAGCATGAGGCGTTAGCATCACTACTTTGCTACAGAGCACCTAATGTATCTGACATTCCCACAGTACTGTTGAGTGTGAGAGCAGTAATGAATTTCTCAATTTAGTGGCCTTACAAGCATCTTCTAGATGTCATGTTAAGGTCCAACTGAGTCCAACAAGCAAAAGCTTGAAAGGAGACTGAAAACAATCTAGGAGTGCAGGTTCAAGAACCTCAGCACACAGAGGTTCCCCAACAGCTTTTCTCCTCCCCTTCCACTAGATGTATTAAACAAGAATGAAAGAGAATGATGTTTTGGTTTGTTCAGCCTTCTACATGGAAGGCTGAAGCTGAATCTCAAAGTCAGATGATATTACCGGGGGCAAGAAAGCACCACCAGGTAAGGGAAGGGAAATGACATTGTGTGTCCCATGCAAGTCAACTACATGACACTTAGCAGTTTTGTTTCTTTTTCTCCCAGAACCACAAGGGATTCTAGAAAGACATCAAGCCTATAAATAAAGCAAAAGTCCTGAAGGCACAGCAGCAGGTCAATCCTACTGCCTCATTATAGAACTAATTTATAACTATATCCTAAAAGCACAATACATGTTAAGTCAAAAATCAACACCATCATCACAGAACTGAAACCAGTAAAATTAAAATAAATAAGAAGCATGAGGCCACACAGAAAGAGCACAGACTTGTCCCACGACATTACACAGGATGGACATAAGGACAAAGATTTAGGTTTGGAAGACATCTCAAATTTTCCCCACCTGCAAGAGATGCACATTGAGAAAAGAGCAACTCATTTGTTGTGAGTAAACAGGAGTGTTCAGTTGTTCCCTAAGATCCCAAACATAAGAGACTAATCCTAAGTCTTTTGGTGATTACACAAAACAGACTTTCAAGGACAGTGGCATGTGATGAAAGAATATTCAGAGACAAGACATGTTTTGGACATTTGCCTTCTATGTGCTATAGCATTTTTTCTCTAGGGTAAGAGGAGCAATGTAATCTTAATTCCTGAATAGAGGGGCAAATAGCAGTAACAGGCACTATCTTAAAAACAGGACTCCTATGCCAATTCATACTGAAGCTAGGACAGGGAATGACACATGTTCTATATAGCACATTTCAAAAGTTTTGAATAAGACATCCAATTTACATTTCTTTTAGTAAAAATAGATCAGCTTTCTTCAGAAAAGCTGCTATTCCTATTGTAGTTTGTAAGAAATGCAAGTTCCCAAAGAAAAATACATTATTCACTCCCAGAGTGTGAATCAAGAAAGACTTGCATACATTAGCAGAGTGACTCAGAGGTGAGTTCAACTAATGCCAATCACATAAAAAAAAGTATAATCCACTTGTTACAAAATAAGAATGACTGACATCTTTCAACAAGAGAAAAAAAATATTTTGACCTATCATATGACATTTCCAATGTTTGCAGCTCAAGCATTGGACTATACCTGTGCATATATATATATGTATATATATAAAAATAAAGAATCTGGACATCTCCTCTCTCCAGGACCACCTTCTGTGGGAACCAAGTACACCGCCAAAGGCTTCTCTCCTGAGTTTAAGGTCATGATCCTTTTTGGTGAACTCCACTATCTCATGGCCACTGAAGTGAAGGTTCTTTCAATTTTTAGTTTTACCCAAAAAGAAATCAAATACACACTCTGAAGCAGCCCCATGAAGCAAACCTAAGGTCAGTAAGCAATGACAATCAGAAGAATTCAGCTGAAAAATGCACCCAATCTAAACTGCCTGCACAACACACACACAGAAACCCACAGTCTAATTCACACTACATTAGCTGTAAAGATCCGGTACCAGACACCTGCAAAAGGCAACATGCTCTGCAGAAAGCAATGTCAGCTCACCTGTACCTAGGGAAATTGTGCCCTAATTCCTGATTCCTAGTTAGGTATCACTTCAAAACCAGCAAGAAACAAGGCTTGATATCTTTTCCAACATTCTTATTTAAAAGTGCCCATAGGAAGTTATACCAAGTCATATATTTTCATTGCTCTACCTCACTGAAGTCTACATAATATGCATTGCCATAATATGAGCACTTGTCTTCAAAGCATAGTAAATAGACACACTCAGGCAAGAAATAGGTAAATGCATAAATGAAAGCCAGGCTAAAGATAAATCTTTGGCCCCCAGTCCAGTGTTTTACTTGCAACATTAAGCAACAGCCTAATGAGCACAAAGACTATCATGCTCATTACATATTAATAATCTGTCCTACAACACAGTATGTTGCTTAGGTCTTTACAGGAAATTCTGCCCAACAAGATATGAAGTAAATATTAGCCTTCTTTGCGTGCATTCTGACTAAACAAAAAGCACGTACACTTTCCTGAGTGCCCAGAACTTAAGATTAGTAGGAAAATTATGATACACCTTTTTGTGAATGTGCACATAAACATACTAATAGCATGGAGTGTGCCCCAGGTGACTAAAAATCAGGTAACTAATTTTCTTCTCAAAGGCCAAGTCTTTAAACGAGACAGACTTTTGAACAAGAATCAGGTTCAGCACTCAGTTTGGTCAGTTATATGCATAAATTAGAACACAAACCTCAGGAAACCTAAGTGCCTGAAAAGCAGGTGTATGGTTTTGTCATACAGCTTTTGGACAACCATAGCAAGAATGACTGAAAAGCTTCAAACAAGTATAGCTCTGTCTATCCAGAAGTCAGGACCAGCTCCCATGTACAGAAACAGCCATGCAAGGACTAATTCTCTCCTCTTCACCCTTGCAACAGGAGCAGGCTGACACAAAACTGCAAGCTGCTAATAACTGTAAATATGAGATAAAATACGTAATTGAGGCAAATTAGGTTTGAAAGAAAACATTTGAACGAACAGAATAAAACAGAACTCTTCATCAGCCAAGACACCACTTAGTCATGATCTGGAGAGCTCACACCTGCTCCACTCTGCCAGAGAGCTCCCACAGCTCTCAAACGCACGGCAGCATCACCCCAGCGCCTATGCTTGTGCCAACCTAAGCAGCATAACAGGATCACTTTGTCACTCAAGTTCCCATTTAGTTAATCAATGTAACACCTTCAACTCTCTACAGCATATTTCATGTAGAACATCTGAGCTACTTAAAAGTCCCAGGGGTCCATCTAAGAGCACAGTGCAGAGCCCTGAGCTGCAGAACAAAGGTCATGGTCCCAGGAGACAGCAGTGCACTGGGTCCTTGGCACAAGAGACATCATCATCTATCTGTGTGTTTAGAGCATCGTTTAGGCCAAATAGCAACAGTGTTCTGCACTGCCTCCCAAAGTTCTAATTTTTCAGTGTGTTTTGCTCTATTATAAAATCCTCAGTGCAGAGAAGTACTTTGACACATACTCCTCTACCTTATAAACCAGACAGATGCAAGGCAGGGCTCAGGGCCAAGATGTTCAAGGAATAAGAGTAGTAGGGACATAGTAGGAAATGTTCCACAGGCATTGTAGGTACGGAGCGCTTAATATACACGTTTTGAACCCTTTCAAGATGCTGCTCTTACCTTTAGAGTTTTAAAACCCTTTGGAAATATGCCTTTCAATGCTTAACTGAATAGGGATTTGTAGGTACTTTGGTAAACAGGGACCCAGATTAAGGCAGAACAAACTACATAAGATCTTTGAGTTTTATACCTTGAAAATTAGCCTTTTCACTCCCCCTCACTTTCACTTACTTGGCAGCGACTATCATGGATTTTTCTATCTATCCATGCATATGTGTTTCAGCGCCTCCTCCTCTGTTACTATGCATCTAGCAGGTATAACAAGGTTCATGATTTGTTTTGGTCAAGAATACCCCTTTTCATGGTGTGCTATTTTCAACTATGTAAACAAACACACACATAATTAATTCATTTCACACCTTCCAACAGCCAAAACGTTCCTTTAGTTGAGACCTAGTGGTGACAACAAGATTTAGCAGCATAGCACTTCCTCACAGATTACAGTTGTAGACAGCCACTTAGATTGGTGTCAGTAAAATGCCTTCATGGAAATTAAGGAACCTCTATAGTTTCCATTTACTCTTCCTCCACGTTCAATATCAGGTCTTGCAATGCACATTACAACCTGCATCCAGTGGAGTACTAGAAGTTTTCAAGATAAGTGAGATTTAAAAATTCCCTTTTGAAACTGTAATCCAATTGTTCTATTTGTTCATTCCAACCACTCCTATTCTAAAAGTCCTGGGATCACAGCCTCATTTGGTCTCTCTGTAGTACAGAAATGACAACAGTCATGATTCCCAGCTCCTAGTCTTCTGCCACATACTGAGAACCTCTATTCTAGATCCAAATGATCTTGATAAATACAGAAGAACCCTTCCCAATTACCCAGATTTAGGCTATTTATCTAAGACAAACATTATGACTGTCTCTACACATCAACTTGTAATGGAGTTTGAAATGAATCATTGGCAAGGGTCAGTTCTGAACAGGATGCATGTCCACGTCACAGCCAACTGCCAAATTTACAGACCAAGCTGCAGTTTATATTGTTGCAAAACTACGCATGCAGTCAGATCTACATTTCAGTCACCAAACAGCTGAACAGAATTGTTTTGTCTCTGTACAAAGAGACAGCTCAGCTCCTACAGCATTGTAGAGCAAGCTTACCTCATAAAATATTCCAAGTTATTACCCAACAGCCAATTAGCAGCAAGTTTTTCTGCCATCAAGCCTACTTAGGGAAAGGGAAAATAAATCAGTTCTGAATATGATATACCATTCCTCACCCTTCCTGTCTCCTACGACCATTGCCTGAAGCCTAGAAGATCAGTTAATCCCAGGTCCAGAGCTTGTTCCATGAGAAGTTGCTCAGCAGAACAGTGAGGGAGTAACATCCTGACCACTCCAGAACACATCAATGCTACAACCAAGGCAGCATCAAACCCCAACTGAACTTCAGTATATTACTGCCTCACACAGCATAACAAAGGTGTGCTCACACCTCTAGCAAAAAGCACATAAGCAAGTGATGTGACCAAGCAAGTGTTCAGACGCTGCCAAGTTTACCGATTTAACAACAAAGCATTATTTAACATAACTAGATACTTGCTCAAAGTTGAGCCCGTAGGAAAGATCTGGTGCAACTCAGCTATTTCACGTCCAAGTCCTCCATCAGGCAAGTTATTAGAGGCAAAGAAAGCTACAACATGGAGCTGTGAATCAGACATGTCAAGCCTTCTAAATTAGATAGAAGAGGTGGGAGAGGTGAACAAGGTCACAGCAATAAGGAGACGCTCATATTTTGTGCCTTCTGGCCTAAGTCTATGAAGAAATTAATCCGATTATTTTGCTGAAGTGCAATATATAATAGAAAATACTGTTGCTTAAACATCCAAACACAAAATGCTGCATATTGCAAATAGATTTTTTCCCCCAACACCTTCTCGGCTTTCTCTTTTTTTTCTCCCCTCTCTTTTTTCAAAAGATACTAGCCACAGTTCTTGTCTTAAGTGTACAAGTTCAGCCAGGCATCTTTAATGAAAGTTTATCTTCTATCATAGTAGTAAAATAGAGAACAGGTTGTGTTTTACCAGTATCATAACAAGCAAACAGCTCCCTTTCCATTGACCTGAGAGAAAGAGGGGAAGGTGAGAAAACAAACAAACAACAAAAAAAAACCCACACACGCACCCAGACACACAGTGGGCCAAAGATCAATTAGTTACTTGAATGTGTACACATGAGTAACTTGACACAGCTAAATAATAATAATAATAATAATAATAGAAAGAAAAAGAAAAAAGCTAATCAGTTCAGGAAAGGTAGTAAAGCTGCTATGCTAACACACCGCTCCCTTGGAGCTTCTGCACAGCTCAGCATTGTGAGAGCAGCACGGTGTTCAGAAGCACTGCCAAAGCCCAGCCAGGCAGGAGAATTCACTTTCCTTTGATCAAGACAAGACAGGTACTACCTACAGCCCATAGTGTTGTTACCACGCAGTGCAATCCCACTCCATATTCAGGAGTGGGAAAGGCACATTCTAAGAGGCAAGCCTGGAAGTAAAAGGAGCAGCCTTCAAAAACACCTAACTTGAGCCTCAGCTTACTAAAACTTCACCTCGCCTGGAGCTCTGCACAGCTCAGAGACACCCAGTGGTTGAATCATACATCACAAGCATGTATCGCTAATGAAAGGGTAGGGAAAGCACCCTCTCACTCAACTAATATGTGAGCACTAAAGAGTTGAGTTGAAAGTCCAACCAGTCATGTATTTACTACAATCTCAGACTGGTATATTGTTCCTTGGCTCGCTTTTGGCTCTCAGACAACAGAAATTTGTAGAGTGGTAGAGCAAAAAGGGCAGGTTCTGAATAAGCAACAAATAGCAAGGAAGTCCAGAGAGCAAAGGAATTCATTAGGCAGCACAGGGAGCTTTATCTCATGCCTGGTGAATCTCACCAGCATGCTCTGACCACTTACAAGGAAGTCTGCATAGGCAAGGCTCTGCCTTGTTTGGGGTGAGGTGCTGAGTCTAAGTATCCATCACCAGCACTCTGAGGCAGAGAAAAATAGAGAGGGTTGCGCTACATAAGAAAAATTGCAGCTAAGTGCTCTCTCTGCTCAGTTGTCTTGTTTGCTACCCTTGCCAGCCACAGGCTCCTTTCCTGGTTTAAAGGTGACTTAACTCAAAATGACTAACCAAGATACATCTGCAAAACAAAAAGGCATCACAGGTCTGGTTGCTAATAGCCCAAAACCAGATTCTGTACTAGAAAAACAAGAAAAAGGCAAAATTAACATGAAATAAGCTTCCAGCAGCACTTTAAAAGTATAAGTAGAATTGCCTTCAATCTAACCACCAAGAAAGTTGTAAGAGATGCCACACACAATGGAACTTCCATGCATTACACAGATTGATGCCACATAATCCAGCTTTAGGCACTCACCTAAACAGTAAAATACCCAAACTAGGGGGCTGATCACAGGCTCTCTAATCAAAAGATGGACACCTCTTCCCACTAAAATGCAAATCATCATCCAGAAATAATCTAACTATCCAGCTCTATTTCAGACCTTTTGATTAAGTGGGGTAAAATACAAGACAAAGTACATTAGAAACAATTGAATTAGACACAGTCAGCTAAGCAGGATTGACATTATGCTCCCTCACTTGACTGGCACTACTTTTTAAAATCTGGGTAGCAATAGTCAACACACATGAAAGCATATAAAAAAGGCACAGTAATCTCCAGAGGGGCACAGAGATGGCCAGCTCCTTTGGGGCTCATTCTGGCACACAGCAGGGCAAACTTTGTTTACAATCCAAGCCACATGTCCAGAGGAAAATGCAATCTGCCGCAAAGTTTCCTGTGTTGGAACTCTGATCTCTCTGGAATTGAAATGTCATAAGGAAGCTACACTTTTCAGAAACAGCAACTACATCATAGCAATAGACAAATATCAGGGAAAATAACAGATCAAGTGCATGAATAAGTGACCTTAACCATGATCCTTCTGTCACGACAGACTCAAGAATAGCTTTATTTCCTGCCAGAAAGTTCAGCAACAAAGCAACATCAGCAACCCAGAAATACTACAGTGACTTGTTCATATTCATCCAACTATCAACTCAGATACTTGGAGAAAACAACATAGATACCGAATAGTGGGGATTTCGCTGAGCGAATGAAGTATTCTGCAGAACAACCCGGATTCTGGCCGTCGCTCAGCAAGCTGCTGGGCGACTCTTTCTGCCTCAGTTTCTGCCTAAATTCTCACATCCAGTAAAGTTTTTAGAAGAGAGTTTTGGCATACAGGTAAGCATTTCTAACAGTAGGTATTTCCGGGATATAAGCAGATCACAGCACACTAATGATAAAGAAAACAATGACAAGAATTTCATGCCCCTATATCCTCTATCCTAATACTGAGTTCAGGGAAGAAGTGAGGGAAACCAAACCCAAGTACTGCAGAAAGCTTACAACCAGAGCAGCTGTATAAATCCTATAAACTACAGGGTAGTCTTGGCTGATCAATGACAACAAGACGTGACTTCAGTGTGAAATAAGAGCACATAAACAACAAGCTCGAAACACTTAAGGCCATCTCTCAAGCAAAAGAAGGTATTTAATGCCCTACTAACTCTCTTAAATCACATGCTATATCTGCTGTGCTGCCCTGCTATCAAAAATCTGCAAAAAAGGCAGAGAACAGAGCTAAGTCAACTGCATCAGCATCCCCCTTTGCCCTGCTAAGGGCTCCAGCTTCACTATTCTGTTCACCCCGCTGCTTCCACCCTAAGCCACCCACTTTCAACAGTCCACTGTATGACTCAACTTTAAGGCACTCTCTCTGCACCACTGCATGTACAGAGACACTGACACTCACACCATGTTCTCCTGTCAGTAACATGCAAGCAGCAAAAACTGTGAAAAGAGAAGGTTCCTTCCTCCTCCCTCCTCCTGCGTCATTAGAGCCTCATCTTTTACTCTGCAAAGCTCTTAAAAAGAGAAAACAGATCTGAAAAGAAATGGGAGGGGTGCAAAAAAGTCTCTGGAACAAAATACCATATGCGCAATCCCTCTTCTCCTGTTCTGTGAGCTGTAAAAGAAAAACAGCACCTTCCCTGACAGAGGAAACATGGATGTCTAAATTGCACATTCCACTACAAAAATTGGAAGGGGGCATGAGGAAGACACACACATGGTCTGCAGTCAGAAGAAGAGCTCCTTTCAACAGCCCAAGTAGAAAAGTTGCAGAAGTGACAGCTTCAGTGCCTCACTGCCCAGCTGGCTCTCTAACCTGCCTACAAGCTTCATTCAGCACTGTGGGAAGGGCTGGCTTTGTTTTCAACACTGTGGGCCAGAGGCTTCAAACACAGGATTACAGAATGCTGCGTTCCTCACAAGTCACGAAAGACTATTTTCATTGGCATAAGCAAAGAGGGAGAGTCCATTTGATCCACTTTGCAGCAGCAGGATACTCTATGGGAGACTATTTAACATGTGTACATCAAATGATTGCAACATAGTACACACACATTACACACACAGCACCTTACACCACTTTCCTTGAAAGAAAATTTTTCAGGAGATATGTTCTACTTTCAAAGACTAAACTATGATCTATGCTTAAGAAACTCCAAACTTCAATCCCACCCATCATCTTCGTGCTCTTTTGCCAGGTTGAAACCCTGTTTCTTTCTTAACTCTCAAATCCCTATTCTCTCCTATTTTCACTGCAGTCTGCCCTATAAAGGCATAAAAGGGGTTTCCCTTTTATTCCCTGTCACTGCTGACATTATCTCCTTCTTGTTCCACTCGTCACATCCAGTCCCTGTCTGTCTGCACAAGTGGCTGAGAGCTGGGAAACAGTACCAGATCTGCAGCACTCCAGAGATCCTCCCCAACATTACAGCTTACAAACAGCTACTACAAGTCAAGGCCAAACTGGTGAGCAGCAGCTTCTTGTGCATCTGTGATGATGCAAACTGTTCCACTGCAAATCTACAAAGTATTCACAGTCATGCTCTGCTCTGTCTGCACACATACATGGATTTACAGAGATGCTACACACCAGACTGTCTTTTTGCATATTCTGACTTCATTCTTCCCCAAACCCTCAAATTTGTGTATCCACTCTAACCCTTCAGGCACTATAAAAACTAAGACGTATTGGCACATCAGCATATCAAACTTCAGAAGAGTCACCTTTTCCACAGTGCTTTCAGTGTGCCCTTACACCCTAGCTCTTCCAAACCAGGACTACTGAAAATGTATCATCCAACTCATTTGCTGATATCCACCTAGGCAATCAAATGCCTAGCTCTACTATGGTTCTAACACATGTATGTATGTGTTAAAAAGCCCTGAATGCTTTCAATGTTTTCAAACATTTTGCATTGAAACAATCAAGTTTCCTATTTTAAACACTTCAATAATTGCTAAAAGCAATATATCAGCTGCAATAGCAACATTTTTCTGTGTTTTATTATTGTTAATCTGAAAGGCAAGCCAAAAAAAAAAAAAAAGCAAAACCAAGTCTTAAATCCAAGCAAGCTCTCTGCAAGATAATGCAGACACATTTCAAAAATGGCACAGCATTTGCCCAAATTGAGTGGAGTGAGATCTGATAGAAACACAATTTTTCAGACCAGATATGAGAACTGCAATGCACGGCACTGAATAAAAGCTTCCATAGGTTGCACAAAAGCATTTAAATATTTGTCCTAGTCCTGTTCACCCATAGATAGTACACATTCAGAGACAACAAAGTCTGAGCCAAACTGGAACTCGGACTTCCCTACCTTCAATTTACATTGTGCTTCTTCCTCCAGAGATCTCCCATGCCTTTGGATTTCATCCCAGTCCAAACAGCTCAGTCCCAAACAGAGAGAAGATGTACCAAACAATTTTAATGTACCAATATATTCAATATTAAACTTAAGTATTCAAAATAATTTTGAGTGCACATTCTTTGCATTTCAGTACTATTCTGGACAACTCTTTAATCCACCCATTTTTACTGAGTGGTTAGAGTTTGGGGCAACTGGACTGAACTAAAACCAGAGAAGCATTTGTACCACAACAGATTTCCACAGAATGAAAGCTGTTAGGGCGGAATAGTACTTTCCCATGGGAAAAGAAAGCTTAGTCACTTATTCAAAATTTGTCTCTACCAAACACTGCGCACAATGAAATAGGAAAAAAATCAGAACCAAAAGTAAAAAATGAAACCCAAGTGCTCTCAGTGAGGTAGATACGAAGCTAATTTTAACTTTGTTCATATTACTATAGAGACAAATAGGTAAACAGCAAACCGGCAACTCTTTTTTTGGGAATAAATATGAGAAGGATGGAAGGTAAATGAGCAGATTCTGTAACATATACATGAAAGTTTACTCAACAGAACTGGTTGCCTGTGGGCAAATGAAGAGTAAGCAGAGGAAACTAAGAAAAAAAAAAAAAAAAAAAAAAAAAAAAAAAAAAAAAAAGAGAGAGAAAGAAAAAGACCAAGGAAAATACCATTTTCCTCATCTCAGCAAGTAAGTAATAAGACAGTAAAGCTCAGTCAGCTCCTATAATGGCAGAATTTGCCATTAGAATCATGATTGCCTGGTAGATGGAGCTCCCAGTTGTCTACTGCCTAATGTCACACTGTGCAAAAACACTGCAACTTTTAATAACTCACTTTGCTTAGACTGAAACTGTAACAGGTGAACTGGGTATGTGGAGAAAGGGTCATAGGGAGAAGGAAATTAAAAAAAAAAAAAAAAAAAAAAGAGAGAGAGAGAGAAAAGGCTCACTAAAAACATAAAATCTTTGATATAGAGAATCTCCTGTGTTCTTGCACTGAAGAAAACAACATGCCAGCTGAGATCTGGGTCTCCTTCCAATAATACAGTATAAAAGAACCTAAAACCTTTACTGTCAAGCAATGGCTCATCATGGGTCCCCTGAATAAAAGGCTTGGATATAATCCAGCAGCCACAAGGCTTAGGACAGCTTTCTCAGGAACTTGGAGAATTTAACCTCTCTCCAACATCTCCCTTAGGTTCCCAGAGAAATCCCCCAACAGCTTTTCAAGCTCCTAGGAGTTAGGCCAGTTGACAACTGAGTAGGTACCCAAAAGGCACTGTAATGACAACCCTGCAGCAGAGCAAGACTGCAACAAGCAGTAAAAATGATGCCAAACAGATCCACAATAAACTGTCCCTAACTGCAATTTAAACAGTAGGACACTGCCCAAACAGAATGGCCATTCACTGACACAGAGAGTATGCAAAAAAAAAAAAAAAAAAAAANAAAAAAAAATCTAACAGAGCAGTAAAAGATCACAGATGACTCTCAGAAAACAAATGTTTCACAAGCCTGCCACAGCATCTAGATGGAAAAATCTCCCCTGCTACTCTTAAGCCAATATCCTATGGTTCTCATTTCCCCACCTCTAGCTGGGGAACAAGCACCTTCATATCCATTCTCCAAGGAAGCAGTTTTTCTTGTGTGTGCAAGCAAGAGAAGTCCAAGTCCTCCCACAGTCCCTTTCTTCTTGCTGTCCTGATTCACTGACAAACACAGATTTCCTAAGCAGCAGTAACAGCCCAGAAGAGAGGGGAAGAAAAAAAAAATAAATAAAATCTTTACTGCATCACAGTCCTAGCCCAGTAACACTGTGTTTCAAGCTAGGAATGCTTGCAAGAGGGCATTGCCCTACACTGGGATGTGTGCTGGAGCCGAGGGGAAAACAACAGAAGAGGCTACATGAGTAAAAGCCATTCTTTGGCCCACACTCTCATTTGTTCTTCTGCTCCAGAAGAGGCACAGGATAAAAGGGAAAGTGTGTTTTTTTCTGCATGCATTTTAGGAAGACTCAGTAAGTCTGCTTTAAACTGACCCCAAACACCAGGAATATTTTCTGCTCCTTTATCGAGACAGATCTCCTGGGGGCAAATACAGATACATCAAAATACATCTCTGGCCCAGATGCAAACAGGTGACAGCCTTTGTATGGCACTGCATGTGACTAACATTCACTCATGCTGCACATAAGCCACTGCACAGTTTAACACAGAGCTAAGCAAATATCCCACACTCAAACATTCATTTTTACACGTTTTGTTGAAGAGGAACGAAAAAAAAAGTCTTTTATAAAATATAAGCATTTTTTAATATTAAGCTTTTCAGTTTTCAGAGCCCTCTATGGAGGATGACAAATGTCACAAATGAAGCAGAGAAGTGAAGCAGTCATACAAGAGACCTGTGAGAAAAGAGGGAAAGTGATAAAGAACCGATGTCCCATAATATTCATTTAACATGCTACTTAGCAAGCCAGCCAGGCAAGGGTGAAAGGAGGAAATTCATCTTTGGTTTATGGCTGCTCTGGAGAGACAAAGACACAACTTAAGGAGTCAAAACAACTTGGAAGTCCTTTGGATGCTCAGCACATTTCTCAAAAAATGCAAAAGCTCCGAAGAGCTTTAACGGTTATCTGTTTCTCCATTAGAAAGGGTGAGAGAGAACAGAGGGATGCTCAGTACAATTTTAGAGGGGCAAGAATTTGCAAACAGATCTGAAATCTCAATCTTTCTGGTTTTTACTTAGGTCAAAAACAAACGCAAAATGACAGCCAAAAACGTTCAGCCCTGAGCACACTACAGCAGCTAACTGTTCCAAGAGGAGGTATCAATCACTCCGGAGAACCCGCTCTGATCAAGTCATATGACTGAAGGCTTTATTATTCCCTCCCACCAGTAACAAGTACCATGGCAGCGTACCAGATCAGACAAGGGAATGGTGCCCTTCGGAACGCTCTCATGAACAATTGTTCCTTGGGGTGCACAGTTGTTTTACCTGTGTGCAGAGGGAATGCAGGAGTTACATGCCACACGTGCCATCACTTATTACATTTAAAGAGGCCAACAAACACCGAAAAGAGGCAGTACGCTCAGATTTTAGGTTTCCCTTGCATGTTGAGTTTATGCAAGCTTCATGATTACATACCCTAGTATATTACAGCAAATCCAAGTAGTATTACACATGCTTCTCTGAAAATGTTAGTACTGCTGGATAGAATCAAAAGATGCTAGAAAGCTCAGAGAGAACCAACTCTCCATAGCTCAGTTCCAGCTCCCAACAGGCTCCCAACAGGCAGGCCTCCAGTGCATCTCTCCAGTAAGGTGGAGATCCTCCCTCACCTTTTTAATCCTGGGGCAGCAACACCCAATTGCCTCCCAAACATCTACACTCCAGTGCCCATACTATGTTGTAATTAAAATGCTAGAATTAGCTCTGGAATAAAAATAAATAAATAAATAAAAAACATGCCTGCAAGCAAAAGAGTTTCAGAATCCATATTCATAAAGATGTTAGAGGAATGCAGAGGCTCTTCCCCCTTTGCCCATTAAAATATAACATTTTTTTCCATACAAAATATGCAATAATTCTTTCCCCCCCCACCCCCCGGCCCTTTACAGAGCAGTTACAAAGCATGTATCTACCACTACATTATCTTAAAGTTTCTCCAGAAACTATCACAGTAACAGAAAAGCATTCACTCATGCCACAGCAAACTGTATCAGTTCTGTAAAATTTCATTTTGGAATCTACAGTTTAAATACAGGACCCCTATGGTTACTTGTTCTGCAGCATAGCAGCTTCAGCAGCTCTTGTGAAGCATGTCGCCTTAATGCGTCCTTGAGGCGAGAGAACCACCAAGCAGATCTGCTTCATCATCCTAAGGAAACACCAAGTGACATGCTTAATCTGATGAGAGACACTAAAGCAGAGACTCTTAATATTTTATGAAACATTTGGCTGTTTTTTAATTTGAAAAACAGCAGCTCAATAAACACAGCAACAGAATGTTCCTTACAGAGAGCACAACAGTAAGCACACGACGGCCTACCCACCCAATCCATAACATTGTATTTGTTGCATCAACTTTGACATCCCCTTCTCTGTACCTATGTTGCAAACCGCTCATACTAGGCTCCACAGCCTCATACTCAGGCTCTCCAGGCCAGCACAGGCATTTTCCAGAGGTGGGGGCAGGGGGAAGTCTTCCACCAGCATGCAGCACAACAGCAGCAGTAGTTCTGGAGTTATCTAGTGGCTATACAGCACCTTACCACCTTAACCCAGGCACAATGGACAGCCGGGTCCAAACTGAGTAAGTGGTTTTAATCAACAGGACTGTACTCTCTTTCTGAAGCAGTCAGTTTTGGAACAAGATTGCAGTTATACTAGGCTTTCATAAAACACAAGACACGTCCACTTTTGTCTCATGAAATTCCTCATCTGGAGATTGGGAGATGCATCGCTGCTGAATTACTACTGCATACTTGCTGTATAGGCTAATCTGCTTCTTGAAGTAGACACTATTGCCCACAATTTCAGAGACAAGGTGTGGAGTAAGATGGATCTTTGATCTGACTCATAACAACTATCTTTGATTCTGGTTACCATTAAGCTTCCAAGAATCAAGACCGGCTAGAAAACAGATGGAAGGAGCAGCCCAAGCAACAAGCCCAGTTTGTGTGCAAACACAAGCAGTGTCACAATACTCAAATTGCAGCCTTCAGCAGGGGCAGCTCTTTTATTCTTTGTTCCAAATAAATACATCTATCACTTATGAGAATCTCTAAGATTTCCAAAATAAGTTAGTGCCAAGGTACCCAACCACAGGACAGCTGTTTTGCTATAGTCACTACAAACAGGTTCTCTCCCATTGGTGCTTTAAATACTGCTTGTACACCTAGAAAAAGGCATTCCCAGGCAAAGATGGGAAGCACATTTGAGACAAAAGTACCTCTGTGAGCACAGTGGAAATACACATATTACCTTCAACATGTGAGGATATTACCACCTTGGAGCTTCTCCCCACAGATATCAATACAGGACTTCTCCTCAGTAATAATACCCAACTCCTGGCCTCACCTAAACACCAGAGTCCTCCTTTCTTCCAGCAAGAAAGACTGCAGAAATGAAAAGCATTACCCTCAAGAAAGAGGATGATTTTGTCATCCAAAGACAGATTTTGTCATCCAAAGACACTTGCATGGAAGAGCAGAGTTGATGGGTACTTCCTCTGATCTTTTGATTAAAATGTTGCCTTAGGATATTACTTTTTCTTTTCCTAGACATGAAACAGTCAATTAGGCTGATACATGCACGCAATAAAGGCTTTTGCTTATAAAATATGTCAATCCAAGGCAAGGAAAGAACATACTTCTGCCTTGAAATGACCTTGCTGAGAATAAACAAAAAACAGACAAAATTAGCCCTGAACTGGTTAAATACTGATATCTGAGGAAGCAGAGAAGTAAAAGAGCTGAATAGCCTTTTTCTCACTCCCATCTCAATCTTTTAGTAAAAATAAAATAAAATAAAAATAAGAGGGGAGGGAGGAAGAAGTTAAGTGACACAAACCATTTCTGAAAAGAGCAATTTACTCTATAATTTATAAAAACATACACACAAAACTAAAACTCACTTGCCATGATTGCTCTACAGGTACCTTATGACAGGAGCAGACTGTGATCAAAACCAACCTCAAAAGCACACAACAGGCAGACAATCAACAAACAATTCCTAGGCCACTCTCCTACACTAAGGAGCCCATACCACACACACAAAAAAAAAAAAAAAAAAAAAAAAAAAAAAAAAAAAAAAAAAAAAAAAANAACAAGAATTATTTTGTGGTCCACTCAGAATTAAAAACAAACACACACAAAAATGAAACAAAACAAAAAAGAAAAGAAAACACACACATACAAACATACACCACCACAAATGTAGGAGCGGCCTACCACTTTTGGGCCCTGCAAGGAATATCCTGAAAATATAGATAGTCTAACTGCATCTCTCCATGTAAAGTCGCTGCTCCCAAAGATCTGGTGTAAATGGCAAAAAAATACCTGAAATGTGTGATTTCTAATGTAGATTACAAGCAAAGGTGACTCCATAAATCCCAGAAAACCACGAAGTACTGTCACTGTTCCCCATCTCCTCCCAGTTTCTTAGTATCTCAGCAGGATCAGTTTCTAGATATTCCAGAAGGATCACTGAAAACATCCCTATGATAAGACAGAGGTTGTCAGAGCTCCCAGTACAGACCACTATTGCAACATCTAACTCGTCCAGTGAGGCAGAACAGTCTCTGACCCTCAAAAGCAACAAGCTACACTGACTCCTTCTCAAGTAACAGACGGTGAGCTTTACCTCTAACACAAGGACACCGTACACCTTTTTATGGCAAAACATTTGCTTTTTTGGATGCATCTATGGGACTTCCTCATATACTTTATTTAGCAGAGACATTTGTTACTCAACATATGTTTCATATAAATCGTATCCTCTGAATCCCTTCCATTGGTTGTCACTAACAAAGCTTTGTGTGCAAAAACAAGCACATTCTGCCCCCCTTAGGAAGCCAATTACAGAGGAAAAACAAGCAATTAACAAGGTGTAAAATAAACATCCTGCCACCTGCCTTTAATAGCAACCCCACTTCAGACAAGTCGCAGTCTCAGTACAGCTTTCAGAATTGGCAACCAATATTATATATGTATTTATGCAGCAGCTGCTCTTCATTGCAAGAAATATTACAGGCTTACCAGATAAGGTCAGCATATTTAAAAGAAATATATAGTAAGTATTAAACCCTGCTTTGAGGCACCAAATGTTGCTTTTAATGAAATCAGCAGCATCAGGCTTGTCTGGTATTACAGCGAAGCTGCAGTCACATCCCCAGCTTAGACATGTTTCTCTTCATTTCCATTTGCTTAGCAGCTTCTGTATTTGTTTCACTAAATCCAGAGGCCAGAGCAGCTATTAAAAGGCATTGGGGCAACTAAACAACATAAAGCTCTACATAGTATAGAAGTCTTTCCTCCTTTCACCATCCCTGTCTTTCCCTCTTGGCTTTCTCCACCATCCCAATCACATATAAAAACATATCTCATGAACTGGAGGGTAGGTGAGAGCAAAATGCAGCAGAAAGGTATCCACTCAAAAGTGCAAAGCAAAAAAATAAATAAATAAATTAAGATTCCAACTCAGTCTTTGCATCCTTACATGGCTTTAGTAGGGAAGAGGGAAGCCCTAACCAAATCACACTAGCTAGCTCCAGAGGGAGCCACTTTTCTTTTCCTCTTGTGAAAGGTGATGAACACCCTTCCAGATAGCCAGCCAGAATAAGAGAAAGCCCAACAGCAAGTTTGCTGTATTCAATAGTTTTGGACTGGATAACGTGCCCTAGAAAGCAGCAAAGTTTTGGGTTGTATTTTTGTTTTTAATTCTTTCCCTCTGCCTCTGTGTTTTTAAGTAGTTGATAAGTTTTTCATGCCACTTTTAAGCTCCTGACCAGCATGCTGTTTAACCACTCACCTGAACATTCATGCAAGTCTTTTCCCTTTAGGGTTCTTTACAACTTGTTGAAAGATCAAGAGTACAACACTGAACACAATACCACCAATTTTTGCAATCATGCATGCAGTTCTGATGAGTCAGTCAGAGGCAAAATGAAAACTGATAACACTTTCATAATTGACCACAGGGAGAAACAGAAAACAAAGCTCTAACTAGAAGCAGAAAGAACAGGGCTATACACTATGCAGAGATTTTTAGAAAGTTGCAAGATAAGACCAACTATGCAAAAATAACCCTTTTCTGAAAAGGAGTGATTCAAAAAAAAAAAAAAAAAATCCCTTATTTTAAATTTATTCCCCTTGAGTACACCTCCTAGCTAACTGCCAAATCAGATCTGGAAAGATCCTGATTGAGTTCTGGACATGTATGAAGCAATGAGCAAAGTCAAAGGAATCAGAACCATGAAAGGTGAAATGCAGTGAAGTCTCCAAACCTGTAAGAGTAGGAGATTGCACATCTAAACTTGGCCAAAGACAACTTGCTCCCTGCCATAAAATAAAATTAAATATAAAATAAAAATCTCAGCTGCAAGCCCTAAGTTTTTCAGCAAGCCATGAGTATCAGCACAAGCACAACTCTTTCCTACAGCACTAATTGCAGAGACAAGGTCACGTAAGACAACTTCAACTGCAGGAAGTCATCTTACCACTCAAACTGTAGAAGTGCTTTAAGAGAGTTCAGTTGCTCAGGTCATTTTAACTGTTGTTTGTTTGTTTTAAACAATTCCCTTACATTTTGTGGATGGAAGAGTAGGAAGGAAGATCTACTTCTTAGCCACAGCTGCAGGATTTCCATACACTGCTAAGAATAATCATGCTCAGGCACATTTTGTAGGTCTAAATGCTCAACAAATGCCAAAGCTGGCCCCAGCCAAACAAGTGATGGCAGAAAGGAGTATTGCTGTCTTTCAAAGCTGTTCAGATCACAAATAAAAGGTCTACCCCACACTAATCAAGAAGCTGGATACATTATCATCTGCAACACCACAACAAAACCACACAGAACTGATGCTTCTCCAGAAGTACGATGCAAAAACCAGTCTGATTTTCAAATTTATTTCAGGTCTCTCTGTTCTAGACAAGTCTCCTCTGACTGTTTCCCGGACGGTCAGTTTTCTCAACATCGAAAGAATCAGGCAGTCTGAGGACTGTTGCTTTCTTCAAGGGCATGGAGCCAGGAACACAATGAGAACTTAAAAACATCCCAAGAAAGACTGCACAGTCTTAGAGTTCACAATAACTCCAGTTCTTCATAGAAGAATGTTTAAAGAGACCTAGTTTTACTAAGTACTAAAATGCAATAGCTGAATGGCAGCAGAGCCCTGCTCACCTGAAAAAAAAAAAAAAAGAGCAGTTGGAAGCTGGAATATTACAAATAAGGGCTCAACTATACACAGGACAAAATAGCACAGCCACCCTAATCAGCATGAATCACAGCCCACAAAGCACTGACTTTGATTCTGAACAGTCGCATGTACACGCATCACACTACTCCCTCCCCTCTCAACTCTTAAACAGACTACTGTGGTTTGGCAAACAGTCAGATTAAGCAGAAGTTGAGCAGAGAATGTTTTGAGTATGTAGCAATCTTTTCAGGTCACAGATCATAAAAAAAAAATCCTTACATTTTCTAGCATCAAAGAAATTACAGTCATAAAAGATCCATTAGATCCTTAAGCCAGCCAAGTCAGGTTATCCAGAAAAAATGCAACAGATGTTAAAAATAATTGAGAACAGCAGAGTAAAAATTTTTTGGAAAAAGATGCTAAGTCATATCTAAGAACTAAATCTGAAAGTTAAAATTCAATTTATTTGGGAAGGGAAATAAACAACCACATTTCCACAAGCCAGCTACAAGACCCTAACCTTCCTCTAATGCCATGGCTCACCATTAAACTCCTGTGACAGCATCTCCTCTTTCACTCCCAATTGCAAATTTCCATCTCCAGACACAAATGCCTTCACTGCACAGTTGAGCAAGAAAATTACTTTGGAGCCCTGGTGCTGAAAATGCATCAAAGCACAGCCTCTAAATTCTCAACCAAAGGTAAAAAAATAAAATAAAATAAAATAAAAATCAAAGGATAGAAAGAAAAGGCACAGTTTGGCTTCTACTGGTCTACAATAACAATAATGATAATAATCTACAGATCACAGGAGGTTCAGCTACTCTCCATTCCAAGTCAATTCAGTCTTTTCACAACCAAGTATAATTATCATTCCTGTGACTGCAAAAATTACACTCCTTTCATTAGGAGACAGAATTGTAAAATCTCTTCCAGCCTCAAATTCTTACTTGTTAAAATGAAAGTATTTGCTCTTTTACAGTTCAAGTTAGGTCTGCTGTCTCGGTGCAGAGGGTCAATAATCCAGTCGTTCAAAAAATAGTCACAAACTACGTATTAACATAAGCTGTGCATTAAGACACAATTATTTATATGTCAGGCAGTAATGGTTCTGTGCTGTACAGCATATCAACTCAGAGATAGTTTTGCAGGAAAACAAGAAACTTTGGGAGAATTTCTGGTCCATTCTCTTGTTACAGCAATAGGGTTATGATAACTATCCTTCAACAATGAGAACTGATAGTGTTCAGATGAATACTTCATCCCAGAGTCTCCAAAATAGCAGGTTCTGTTCCTAAAGTTTGTGGTCATCACAGCACATATTTCTTTGCTAAGCCCAGGCTGTGCCTAATACTTCCCCAATCCTTTGATTAATGAAATAACAGTAGACAATTTTAAGATGCATTATCCTGTGCTACCAAACCTCCCCAGCTTGGCATAACCAATAAAACTGGCAGCTTGGACTGCAACTAAACATTGCATCCAAAAGAGGGGGAGCATCCATTCCTCAGCCCTCAACAAGAGGGGAAAAAAAAACACTCCTATTCAGGCAGGTTGCACCAACAAAACCTGAACAGGAGCAATAACTCGAAGATGACACATGCTCTTGCCATGCTGCCTCGTTTTTTTGAGCTACGCACAACTCACAGCAAGACAGAATAATGTTAAGAGCAATAGGGGACATTGCCAAGTTCAATCTGATCCCAGTACAGAAACTCTTGACCAAACTGAAATCATGAGAGTGTCCCCGACTTAACCGAGTTTCAAGGGAGATTTAGAAAAATAAACAAATAAAGGTAAAGATTGCAAGATTGCCCAGGCTGTGCAAAAGAAGGAAAAAAAAAATAAAATAAAAATAAATAAAAAACCTCACGTGGGACCGAGATCGGGCAGGCAAAGATGGACGTAAACCGGAGCCAGAGCCAGGGCTTCCCAGCGCCTTCTCGTGCCCGGGGGAAGCGCAAGGAGCCCCGCGCGCAGGGGCCGCGACACCCGCTCCGGCGGCGAGACGCCGCGCGCCGGCCGTTGGGGTGCGAGCCGACCGTTGGGATTCGAAGGGGCCGCTGGGGTGCAAGCGGCCGTCGCGAGGCGGCCGCTGGGATTCGAAGGGACTATCAGGGGTCAAGCCGACCGTTGGGATTCGAACGGGCCGTTGGGGTTCGCACTGCGGCCGTTTGAGCGCCGCCCCCCGCGCGACCCCCGTCCGGGCCCCCGCGCGCCCCGCAGGGGAGCGGCTGCCGCGCNCCGGGGCTCCCTCGCGCCCGCCGCGCCGCCCCGCGCCGGGCAGCGCTCGCTAGCGCCGGGCTGCAGCCACCAGTTGCGCTTCCCATCCCGGACGACTTCAGTACCTGGGAGGGATGGGAGAAGTCTCGCAGCCGCTGAAGCGGCTCTGCCGGAGCAACAAGTGCCGCCTGCCCGCCCGGCGCGGAGGCAGCAGGAGGAGCGGGAGCGGACGCCCTGCTCGCCAGTGCCGCCGCCGCCGCCGCCGCTCTGCGCTCCTTTCGCCCCGGCTGCCACTCAGCGCCGCACACGCGAAACGCGAAAAGGAGCCCGCCCCGCGCGCGCGCTTTCTTGAGCCTCCCGGGACGCCATAGACGCGGCGGTACCACCGCGCCGGGCTGCGCGGGGGGGAGGGGGGAAGCGAGCCCGTCTCTCCCGTCCGCCCGCAGAGTCGGCCCGCCCGGCGGCGCGGTGCCTCCCCCGGCTGGCCGCAGTGGTAGCGCCCGGGCCGCCGTTGCAGGCGCGCGGAGGAGCCGCTACGGTAGGAGCCGCCGCTGGCCGCGNGCCGCGCCGAGCCCGGCCCGGCCCGCTGCCCTGTCCCTCTGCCCTCCCGGGGGCCCCGGCGCGGCGCGGAGATGCGGCACCGACATGGCGGCCTTGCCGGGCGCGCTGCGAGGCGCGGCTGCTGCTGGAGGCTTGGGCGGGCCTGAGCGCAGCCCCCCTTCACCCTCTTTACGTTTGTGTAGGGGGCCGCGATGGGTCTCGGGGGAGGGTTGTGTTTGTGTACGTGATACGTGTGTGTGTGTTACAGGTACTGCGTGAAAATGATCATCCCCGTCAGATGTTTCACGTGCGGCAAAATAGTTGGAAACAAGTGGGAAGCCTACCTGGGCCTTCTGCAAGCGGAGTACACGGAGGGGTGGGTACTGCTGCTCGCGCCCTGCGCGAGATGCACGCTGCAGAGAGCTGTGGCAGGAGGGGACAGCCCTAAAGAAACCAACAACTATGAATACACTCTGACAATAACTGTAGTAGCTTCAAAGCTCTGGTTAACAAAGAGCTAAGGAAGTGCTCGTTTACCTTCTGAATCTCTCTGTTTGGAGGTGGTCAGATCTTATTCTTGAAATTACAGCAGTTTCAAATATATTGTTTTGTGCAGAAGGAGAAGAAGCAACTGTATGCAGCTTTTGCACCTATGCATTGTGCTGGTGTTGGCCTCCACCTCTTTTTTTTTAAGGGGAAGGGAGGTACAAGCAGAAGAAATAACAAGTTTTGATAATGCTATATACCCCTTTTAAATATCCGTGAAAGCATTTCATACTTGTTATCTGGTTTTGCCAATTTTATTTCAAAACCCTGGTTTGGTGATGGAGAGGGAGACAGCTTAACTGTTTTATATTTAAATATTTGCCTGATGACCCAAGCAGTTCTGTTTTGGAAGTATGCGTGTCCCTTGCGTGACCAGAATTGCCTTTTCATAGCTCAGGAAGAGTCTGGGCTGTGGTGGGACTACTTTAAAAGAGTCTGCAAAAGTCTGTGAAACATTTACATTTTCATCAAGCTTAAGCATGGAGGAAAAGAACTGACCTTTGCAAGTCAAGAGACCAGAAAACACCATAATAGTAGGAGTTTGGGAGTTTCCTCAAGTCATGGTGAAACACTTCAGTGAAAGTTGCCTCACATCTGCTTCTGGTGTGGTTAGCAACATAACTTGTTAAAAGAATGTTTGCTTTTCATTCAAATAGTTAGGCTTACTAATAGGTTTTAAAATAGACTAATGTCTAGGAACTGTCAGAAAAATGTGTATACACCACACAGACTTTACTACCCCTTCTCTAGGGTAAATCTGAACACGTTTTATGGTTTAGGACTCTTTTGTCAGGCTAAACAGTGGGGCACAGAATAGACAGGCAGGAATGCTTTGCTTTTTAAGTCTTATCTAAAGTAGTGGAAAGTTATCATTAATTTCTGTGCTTCTCGCTGCTTCAGAAGGAGTTTCTGGGGAAAAGATGTCCAGTCCCACTCTGTCTCCCCCGACCTTTTATGAATTTCACTAAACAAGGAATCTGTTAATAATCATTTTTTCTCTTAAGTCTCACCACTTTTTTTGAATAATTTTTTTTGGAAGTGGAATTCAGAGATGTAAATCTCTGAATTTGTCAAATGTCTGAGCAGAATACTGCAGCTACTAAAATTAAAGGTAACTAGAAAGTTTCTGTTTTTGTCTTTCATGTATGGAGTTAAAAAGCATAACAAGAGTAGCTGCAAATCATTTTTCTCACTAATGCTGAAATCCATTCTGGTGGCATGTAGGACTACTTACTTTCCAAATATTTTTTTTTGTCTTCTGTATTTGTACACGTCTAAGATGTACATTGTTGGGAAATATTGATAAGTACTTACTGTTTGGAAAGCAATTGTTTTCATCATTGTTGCAATTCTGGAGTGACTATTCAGGCTAATAAACTTACCGTATTCAGGATCAGAAGCAGGGTTAATGGCTACTGAACAGTTAAAATATTATGGTGCAGTTTTAAAATGTTTATTAATGCTAATTTGAGAAGCAAGTGGATAGAGTGGAAGACGTCAAACTTGTGCAAGTAATTTATAGTTTAAAAAAATAACTCCCTTAAAACTGCTGTTTTTCTCCATGGAAGCTAGACGAGACTGAAGACTAGTGCTTATACTGTTTTAGCTGATACATTATAGTGACTTCTAAAATTGTAGGCATTATTGGAGATACAGAATACTAGCAACTGCAGTTGAAAGTTGAGAATTTTCTATGTAACTAATAAGTCTTACATAGGAATCACATGTTTTTGTTCTCAGCAGTTTCAAAAATACCATGTAATAGTATTTATAAAATTATACAGCAGACTTTGTATACAGTAGCTTTTGCAAATGCTAGCTCCAAAATGAAACTCTATTGTGCTATTAAAGCACTTCAAGGTACTGAGTACATTGCATACTGAAGGCAGGAGCAGTCCTGTCGTGGTGGTGAAAGACCCACTGACAGCATCCCAGAAGCTGCAGCTTTCCTGCACGTTTAGGCTGCACTGCATGAAGCCAGACAATCTTTTACTTTGGTTTGGGTTGTGCAGAGTTTTCTTTCCAGATGTCAGTGCTCAGAAGAGTAGCTAACAGCTTCCTCCTGCAGGAGAGTTACAGCCTCAAAATACTTTTTTTTTTTTAATCAAATGCTAGAATGTTGCACTGCATAATATAAATCTAAAGATCTGAATTCAGTCCTATTTCATAAATGTCAAATTTTCAATGTGTGTCAGACTGGCTTTATAGTTAGTAGGCTGGCACTAACGAGCATAAATGCTGTCACCAGTCTGTAAGAGGTTTAGTGCTTTGGGAAGTTTGTGCTACTTCCTACCATAAGACTTGCCAGAGATGTAGCAAACATACGCAGTTATGGACTGCCTGAGATTTAAGAAAAGAAGAAATGACTTTACATGTTTAAGAACTGTATTCTTAACTACATTAACAGCTTTTGGTCACTCAGATTTTTAACCAGATTAATTCCTCTTTTTTCTAAAAATTCATATTTGAGGAAGAAAACTAAGTTACTGTTATAAAGTAATTGGGGTTTAAAATGTGTCATTTTTGAGTTTCTTTTCAACTATAAAGACCAGAAAATTATTTCCAGAACTCAAATACTTGCATTTCACTTAACCACACTATCCACGAGGAACTATGCCCACGTGAGCGGGCTGGTTCAGAGGAGGCAGTGCCTAAGAACTAGACTATTACAGTTCTGTTCCCCTTCGGGCAGACTTACCTCTGGTCGTTGCATTGCCTGCATGACATTTAACAGGAGTCTTCTGCAGGCTGGAAGAACAGGCAAAAATATCCTGTCAATGGCAGCAATGAATAATAACATTAGCAACTTGCACTAAATTTCTCAGTTACTTGGTTTATCTTGGAAACAAGCTTTCCTCTTTGACTAAGCTCAAAGTAATCAGTATGTTGCTTAGGAATACTTGAAAATGCTTCTAACTTTTTTTTTCCCTCCTATGTGCATTAATAGAGATGCCCTGGATGCCCTTGGTTTGAAGAGATACTGCTGTCGCAGAATGCTCCTAGCCCACGTGGATCTGATTGAGAAGCTTCTGAATTATGCTCCTCTTGAGAAATGAGATGGAAAAGATAAACCATGAGACATGCGGATGATATCTCTAATATTAAGCTTGAAACTGGACTTCAGGGGTTAAACAATGCAAGCCTTTAAAACGCACTGCAACCATTCAGAGATTTTATTTTCTGAACAAAATAATACCATCATCCACTAGCCTTTCAGAGAAACCAATGAAAGATGAAGTCCACGTAATCAAGATTTGGAGATTAAATTAACTTTTAGATACTTCTGCTAGTAAAAATAAAGATTTATTTTATAAAATACAGTAAATTTGTGTATGAAAAATGCTAAAATAAAGATCTTTCCCTGTAGCCTCTCTGTGGTTACTGGATGGAGTTGAGCATATGCTTTGATCTTATTTCCTTCTACATATTTCTTTGAGGTATTATTATAATTTCAGAAGTATTATTATAATTTCTTTCTCTGTTTAACAGCAAGTAGGAGAGGTGGGTTAGACAAATGGGACTGAAGCTCTGACCTGCAGCAATAGTGAAGGGTAAGTTGGGTTGGTGAGATTAGACATGACTCCTGAGTAATTCTGGAATCAGCAGAGTGCACTTTCTGCTGCAGCTCAAGGCAATTTATGGTCTCTACCACAGCTTCATTTTTATTAAAACGCTATGGCTGGTCTATTATAAGAAAACAGTAAATCAGAAGGAGCAGAGCTCTTGTGTCCCTGCCTGCACTTAAGTCAAACTTAGATGGGTTTTCCCAGTGAAACTTCTGTGAGCATTTACATGGGCATCCTGTGGACAGGATCTGAGCCTTCATGCTGGCAAGCGCTCTGCAGTGCTGCCTGGCGGGAACAGGTTTGTGACCCCTTAATCATTTCGTTAGCCCCAGCTTGTGCTGTGCCGCACGAAGCGTGGGAGCGCCTGGCCGGACCTGTGTTCTGCACCCGCTTCGGGCCTGACCCCAACCCGGGGAGCCAGCCGAGATGCCGCGGCACCGGAGCTGCCAGCAACCTCTCCCCTTCCTGCCCGCGCTTTCCGAGGAGGATCCATCCAGCTGCCTCCTGCTGTCAGCTGCTCATTAAATGCTGGCCTGTCTCATGCCATTACCGACCTCCACAAAATACTGCTGCCCCGGTAAGACTGCTTATGTGCGCGTGCAGACATGCTTGTCTCATGGAGGAGGGCAATTCATTTCTTTGTGCCTGCTCAGGGTTTTGTTTAATGCAGTTTTAGCCTACATGCAAATGAAGGACAAATCAGCTACAGCAGCCTCATAAAAACAGTCTGGAATGGATGATAATCCTGTAACTTGGAGCCTGTTATTTGGTACAGTCAAGTTCTTGGCACTTACATTTCAGCTACTAGACCAAAAGTATTTTCGTAGGGGTTTTTTTTTGTGTTTGATGAACCCCGAAGAACTTGGGTTGAACAAAACCCAAACTTCCAGAGATTCTGATTAACTAACGTTGTTACTGATTCAAACGTTATACAACTAGGTTGTCTCAAAAACCAAGTTGCAGAAAAGCTTGCCTTTAGCTACAGCTATTACCCCACAAGTCTTTACATTTGAACTTTCTTTTCAAATTATTACAGTGAGATTAAGATTAAGGTTCCCATATTCAGCAGTTCTTCACTGAAGTCATTTTAAACCCATATGCTTTACCCTAATGCAAAGAGAATTAAGCAGTTGATTCTAGCATTTATTTCATAGCTGGTTGCATAGCTTATGTTCTGCGTGCCTTCCATATTAGCTAGCTAAATGCATTAAGGAAAGAGGGAAAGAAAAACGGAAAAGATAAAAAGGAGGCAGAAGCTTTACCTCTCTTTCAGGCTCTGTGTTAAAAGGGACATTATGAAATACAGGATGACCTTTGCAAACTCAGTTCCTTTAGGATGCATTTTCTGCGTTTCCAGTGGAGTGTTACATGAAAATACACGCTAAGTTGTTCAGAGGAAACTCAAATGCCAAGAAAAGTGTAAGTGCATTTGTTCAGCAAGCTCTGCAGACTGAGCAAGTGCAACAGCCCAGGCTGCTACCGCTGGCTGAAGCAGCGGTGCCCTGTGCTGTGCAGACAGCAGTCCTGCGTCGGTGCCAGGGGACCGGATTAGATGAACCGTTAGGACTTTATTTCTAGCTATAAAAGTGAATTTGCTAATCTTATTCTGCTGTAGAATATTATGTTTCTTTTCAAAGCAGATGCCAGCACAAGCTTAAATTGTCTGGTAAGAAAAACTATTGCTCTTAAATAATATGGGGAAAATGCAATTTGCAAAAAACAAAGCAGGCCCCATTCAAAATTTCAAAGCAAAAGTTGCTCTGATTGCTCTTTCTCAGGCAGAAAACTCAGCGCAGTGGAAGCCAGTGACACAGCCAGGTCCTGCTCCAGCAGAGCCGCTACACAAAAAGCGGCAAACAAGAAAGAGGAGCTGCGCTAAGTCACAGCAAACGGGAAAATTGCTCCCTGCAGCACATTAAGCAGCACGTCTGCGTCGTGGCTTTTCCTCAAGAGCTTGCAAAAGCAGCATTAGGGGGGGAAAGGCGTTTTTGAAATGTGATTGAACAAACAGTTTATCATGAATAATTAAGGCCTTCATAAGAAAGACTGCCTCAAGACTTTTCTCCTTGCAAGAGTTAAGAGCAGAAGCAGAGTTTAAACCCTACTCTGGAGAAAAAAAAAAAAAAACAGTGACTTTTTCAATGACTTTCTATAAATCCCAGATTTCACCCTTGCTCTTTGGTAACCATGAAAGCTCTGAAAGTAATTCCCTTTCTGCTGCCATTTTTCCTACTTGCCACTGAATCTGCTAACAACATAAGCATGTTGGATCTGCTTTTTAAACTGCTAGATCTCTTTTAGAAGACCCATTAAATATGCTCACAATAACCATAATTTTTTAAAGTCAATGTGGGACATGTATGCACACACATAGGAAAAAATAAAATTAAATATATATTAATTTTGGCCTTCTCTGGCTCTAAGAAGCAGAATTTTTCTCACGAGCATAATCAAGATAGACAGAAGCAGCAAAACAAAAAGTCATGCAGCCCTTAATTAAATACAGGAATCTATTAATTGGAAGACTGCTGAAATACCAAAGATTCCACTGCTGCTCTGTAGTAATTTATTTGGTTTACATATAAAGCATTTTTTGATTTTTTTTAATTAGTTTTGAAAGAATGTAGTAGGGAAATCACATTAATTGGAAAATGGAAACAAAGTCAAAAATGCAACAGAAAATTGCAGTCACCTAGATTACCATCTCCCTGAGGCAAGGCAGGATTCTCACATGTTACTGGTGTATAAAAACGAAGCAGTGACCAAGAAGCATCTGACAGGGGAAGAGATCATTAAAGTACAGGAAAAAACTTGTGGCTGTTGAGCCCCAGTTCCTGCTTCTAACTGCAGCATCAATACCAATCTATATATAACTATCTGTGCACTGGAAAAGCTCCTTGTGCCTTGAAATCACTGCTAAAAGCAAAAAAAAAAGAATGTCTTAATCATAATTCCGAGTCCCTCTGCAGGAAGGGAATTGGGTACTTTCAGTGTTACCCACAACCAGCCTCAGGCCTCTGCAAAGCCACCTCTGTGGCAGTCTCATCACGGGTGATGTACGAAGGGAAGTGTGTGTCACCCGTCCCGGACTTGTCCCCTAATTCAATCCAGAATTTAATACTCAAGACGGAGTTCTGTTGCATGCTTTTTGTCTATAGGATTAATAATCTTTAAAAGCTCTGAAAACCATAGTTACCAGCATGGAAAACCCCATAGTTTCCACAGAGATACAGCTAGGCCTGTGACTAGAAACCTACCTTTTCCCAGCAAACAGCTCTAGACAAGAAGGGAGAAGAAGAAAAAAAACAAACTAGATCGGAGCTAGAGCGGGAGATACCTCGGTGCGAAGCTGTCCCTGCAGCACGGGCCCCGTCCCACCTTTGCCTCCCCTTCGGCCGCCCGGGTCACAGTCTGGTCGTGCGTCGCGTGATTGTGTCATCATCTGCCAGGACTTCTGTTCCCAGGCCGAGCTGGTTAGATTTCTGATGCCCTGGGAAGAGGCATTTTTAATTGTCCGATATGAACAGCACCATAAAGACACTTGAAAAGCAAGGGGCAGGGGCACGTGGCGCAGAATTTGCCTTTCAAGTTGTGCACAGTTTGATGTGGCACCTCTTGAAGTCTGTGGGAGTCTTCTCATTAACTTCAAGGTGACTTAAAATGGCCGGGCAGCACACAGTGCCTTAGACCAGCCGAGTGGCCAGGATTAATTTGTCTTATTAAGTTCTGCTAAGAAAAGCTGTTTGAGGTACCTCAAGCCTTAGATACTCAAAGAGCTTTCAGATCTTCCTGCGAGCCTCAGCCTTATGCCCCTCCGGCACTTCTGACTGTTAGAAAGGAGAGAGAAAGGGGAGAAAGAAAAAAAGAAAGAGTTAAGATGCTGTCTTTGGCTTCAGGGAGACGGTCTCCCGGCAGGCCACTCGGGGCAGGCTGCAGGGCAACAGGCAGAAGATTGGAAGCAGCAGCCCGGTGTTTCCAGAGGAGTCGGTCTCGTACCCACCCTCACCGCTCCCCTACGGAAATACGGGGGGATACAGACCCGAGACTCTCAGCATTAGGCTTCCTGCCCCTACCCCCAGTGCCGGTCTTGCCCAGCCAGGAGCAGCTGCACGTGAGGATCCCCAGCCTGGCTGCGGGACTGGATTCGAGCAGGGGCAGCACCGCGAGCTGCTTGGCCCCGTAGGAGCCTCTGGCCAGGGCAAGGACCCCAGCGCTGGCACAAACACCACCAAGACACCGCCACGGCCTGCACACCGTTTCTGGGACGAAACGGTGTGGCCTGGGCCACGACAGACGCTTGTCCCCGAACGGGAGCCGGCCGCTGCGACGCGTCTCCCGGGCGAGCTGGCACGCGGCTCCCCGCGCGAGGGCAGCTCTGGGGCTCCCGCCTCTGTTCTGTGCCTGCTCCCCGCGAACCACGCCAGAAACCGGGTCTCGTAACTGCTGAGCAGGAAAGTCCTTCATTTATCCCTCCCAAATATGAAGCAATTGTTTTAATAAAACGGGTTCGTTATTTTCTGCTTTTAGGAGCAGAAGAACAGTGATCAAAGAGCAGAGTGGTACAGCCGACACAAAGCTAAAAGCGCATATACTTGTGGGAGCACAAGACAAAGGCAGCTAACAGCAAACTTCAAAGAGAGCAGCAAAGAGGGTGGTCAAGACTTGCCGTAGGCACTAATGACTCTGAATTAACCCCCTCGCCCCATGGGCTTGATTTGGAGATAGAAAGAACTAATGCTGAATACTTACTCCATAAGCCAGACCTCCTGCTTTAAAAAGCAGGTCTAATTGAAGCACTCAAAGAAACAAAATACTGCTTAAAAAAAAAAAATCAGTGCCGTAATAGCCCCAGGTCAGGCACTGGAATAGCTGTGCTCAGGACAGCAGCCACCACTTGATGTTGATCCTTCTCTCCAAGCCACTTCCCCCGTTTTCTATAAGGTCTTGGTTCGCCGCAGTGGCATTGCCAACACCTCTCCAAAGACCCGATCCAAGTGCATGGAGTTCAACAGGAGGCTTTCCTCCAGGGCCAGTGCACTTTGGGTCCAAATAGTCTCATCCTCTTTCTGCTTTCTCCAGGCTGGTCACATTAGCCAGGGAGACACCTTTCATCCATCCCTGCATAATGCAATCTCTAGCGTGCCCTGTAGAAGCCACAAATGCTCCACCGTTGGTGCATAGTTAGGGACAGACCCTAACGAGAACAGGGCAAAGATCAGATTTGTCACCAAGCCTTGGCGAGTCCCATGTGCAGTGCCTCAGTTTCCTTGCCCATACATGTGGGATAAACCCCCTTCCTTTCCTTTCCCTTTCCTTCAGAAATCAGCAGAGACAGGGAGCGACTATCCCCAGCAGTCTGTGAGGTACGAGAATGCCCCTGAGGCTCCATTTTCTCCAGCTACTTACCCCAAACTACTGGCAAGTGTTTTCTAGCCAAGGCATGTCTGTGGTACAAAGTGTATTCCCTTTTGGACAGGACTGGGAGAGGGAAAGAAGAAAATGTCCAGTGAATGGGGGCGGGGGAAAAAGGAAAGTGAAGAAGCAACCAGCTACTTGCAGCTGAAGTCTGCGCTGGTGAAACAGGATGTGTTCCTACCAGTATTCATTGGCCACCACATATCAACTAAGAGAGCTCTGTCCAACTGTTTATCAATGCGGTGATGTTTTGCAATACAAAGAAGCCCTCAAGCCTCCTGTTTCCAAAGGAAGTGGAAATTTGGAACTTTTGTAATTGAGTTCATAAATTTATACACAGTAATGGAATACCTAATGTCTGGGCTGGAAGTATAACAAAGGTTTTGCTTAAATTCACCCTCAAAATTTCAAAACAAAGAAAAAAAAATTAGTGCTACTCTGAGCTGTAGGCCTTTCCTAGTAATGAGCTGTGCAGCTGAAGCAATTATTAACTTTAGTTTTTTAAGGGCGCAATAGCAATTTGACCAGCAGGTCTTCCTCCAGGAATGATCCAGTAAATGAAAGTATTAAGTTAATAATGGCTTGAGTGCTTGGAATCATTACAGAGATGGCCTACAGCTCCACACTTAAGTTTTTTTCTTTTTTTTTTTTTAAATTATTATTACTGTTGAAGTGGCTTAAAGAAATCCCCCTTTGGATCCACTCAGCATTAAATGCAGCCTAGACAAATAGCCATTCTTTTCCATTAAGCAACATTTTAAAAAGGCAAAAAGTAATAATTGGATTCCACTGACGAATAATTGCTTGTAATAAATAAAGAGAAACAGATTCCTTTGGCCTCAACAACTTTGGTTAGAGCCACCTGAACTGCTACCGAATGAAGCAGGCACCCTGTGCTGCAAGAGAGCCGGAGCAGCAAGATGGAGAAACTACCCGTTTCAGCTGCAGCAGGAGGCATCTCAAGGCCAAAGCCAGGGCAGCAAGTGGCCATGGAGCCCGGCCGGGCCAGGCAGCGGGGACAAGGAGCCCGGGCTGCCCCGCGACCCACCGCAGTGGGCAGTGCCTCATGGCTGAGTTCTCTGTGCATTTCGTGTCCACTGACAAGTGGCAAAATCCTATTCCATGTGGGGTAACTCCAGTATCAAGAAGTTAAGCTAGTTATTTCTTTCTAACATATTCTAAAAGATATAATATTCAGATAGCTCCAGGAAAAACAACCTCTGGATTTTGTATACTCATAAATCCATCACAGCAGCTCGAGGGAAAACAGTAAATAAGATATTGGAAGAGGAGCACAAGAGGCAGAAGAATACTATCTGCTTTTCTGTATGCACTGTTCACAACTGAAGTCAGGTATTAGGCTGTGTTACTAGTAGGTGGTATTGATCTGTTCGTAATCCGGAGAAATGCCCCTGTAATGAACTCTGCTGTGCCCTAATGATTTCATATCGAAAGATGTTAGCTGTCTTGTTCATAACAGAGTAACAGCAATTCTAAAAATAGCAAGCTTCATAATAAAATGTTATTGAGGAGCCTGAATTTCAATATCAAAGGGACTCAGCTGTTCTCAAGGGCTTACTAGATACAAATGTACACTTTAAAAAGTTGTATTAAAGACATGTCAGTGACCAAGTTACAGAGGCAGGGGAGATGCTGCTCCTGGAAGAGTCCTCCAGAGTCCCTCAGTCCCCAGGAAACTTTTAGACCGATGCCACAAAGGCTGGATTTAATCCCACCAAACGAGTGGGACCATGTGCCCAGAAAGTGCAAAGCTGCTTCTGAAACAAGAGGGGGGAGCGTGGCGCAGGAAGGGAGCGAGGGCGAGGGAAGGCCCCGCACGCCGCCGGCCGAGAGGGAGCCCCACGGCTGCTCACAAGGCGAGCGGCCAGCAGCCGCCCCAGGGCCACCGCGAAGGCTTTCATGAGTCAGCGCCAGAGTCAGGCGCTCAGAGGTCTAAGGGTGGATTCATTTTGAATCTGTTTGCAGATCTTTCCTCAGGAAATTGAAGGCAGATGCCTCAGGAGCGCAGATCCCTGCTGCTCAGCGGGAAGGCCAGCTCTGACGCCGCAGGCTGTCTGCGCCGCAAAGCGGCGTGGGAGCCGTGGAAGGAGCTCACAGACAAACAGCGACTGCAGGCCCTGCCTCAGCAAGGGGGCACAGCGCAGCGCAGCCCCACACCAGCAAAGCCCCCAGCCAAGCCCACGCAGCTCCTGCACGCACAGGAGGGCTCCCGGGCTTAGGAACAGAGCCATGGGGGCCCCTTGCAAAAAGCACAAAACCCACAGAAACGTGGCTCGTCCAACAGGGATTTCCAGCTTGGTCTCTTCTTCAAGGCATTTTGGAAGACAGGATCTGCTGCTGTTAGCAGGATCATACAGCAAGGCAACAGGGCACTGCTAATACAGGGAAGGAAAAGGTATATCCTCTTCTCAGCACTATCTTGTACACATAACAGATGAAGCTGGACACAGATACATGGCAGCTGATGTCTGAAGACAACTTGCTTAATAAACTTGCTTTAGGAAGAGGTATGATTCCATTTACCCTGTCTTAATCCACTTTCCCCAGACCTTTCCCACCTATTTTTCCAAATAGTATCTACAAAAGCAGCTTCATTCTTCTCTAGCTGCTTGGTGAGAACAGCAAGCACACACGGATCTGACACCTACAAGCGAGGGCAGTGGCCCACATCATAAAATCTCTTTCTTCACTCATCCGAATAGGTCATAATCAAGTATTCATTGCACCATTTTAGCCTCTCCTCCCCTTCCACGCGTGCCCTGTGCTCTCCGCAGTGCCAGCTGCCTCGGCGAGGCCCCCAAAGCCACCGTCACCCATTTGTCACTGCCGTCGTGAGCGGGCGCAGCTCCGAGCCCGGCTCTCGGAGCAGGAGGATCGATATGTCAGAGCCTTACGAGAGAGCAGCACAGCGAGCGATAAGCAACTTGGGTTCATAAAGAACAGATTGTGCCAGACAAATCCGATCGCCCCCTCTGACAAAGCTGCAGATTTAGCTGACAAAAGAAGGCAGTGAATTTAATGTAGCTAGATGCAGACAGGTTTTAGGCAGCATCCCTCACAGTAAGGGAACAGACTGGGATGAGGTTTCTTCTCATCAGAAAACATTAGAGATTTTCCTCTTTCTCAAATTGTGCAGGAAAAATTAATCACATAAATAAACAAATGTGTAATAGAAAATTCAAGTGGACATTTTAGCACTACTGCTGACTGCTAAAGAGTACGAAAGAGACTGGCCGCAAAAAGGCATCACAGAGATAGCCGTGTCCTCAGAAATAACTGAAGCAAGGAGGAGCCTCTCTATTTTCTTCTCCTCCATGTCTGTAACATGTCCTGCAGGAGCGAGGTTTCTCTCAGACCTGGGAAGATCTCCTGCTTCCCTTGCTCTGGCATCAGAGGAGAAGCCCAAATGAGCACTTACCGGTAACAGCTGAATCACTGCACTGCAGCACAACAGACCTTCCCCACTTGAACTCAACTCTCACAGGTGGTTTGTAGCAGATCCCATGTCCCTCCTGGTTGCCTTTTCCCTGAGTTAATCTCTTCCTGCAATCAACCGTTGTTTTCTTCCTCCTTCGCATTCCTTTCAAAGCACCACTAAGGCAGCCATTGATTTTCACCATTCTTACACTCATCCTCTTTATCCTCCTTCCAGACTAAGCCCAGAGCTTCCCAGGAGGTTAGCACAAGCTCTCTGGAAATGAAGGCACCCTTCCAAGAGAAACTTGTTGGGATGGAGTATTAAAAACAGGATAATGACCTGAAAGTGTCACACCTGGTGCACTGCTCTCGGGAGCTTGTCTTCCCACCGATGAAAAGGAAACTCTCTGCTTTCTTCTGGCTCCCCAGGAGGAAGTCTGTCTATCTTTAGATAAAGGAGAAGCATTTCAGAAGAGTTCAATTAGACTGTAAACTGTTTTACCCTTTATACAATAGTCCCATGAAAGCTGGGAAACTCAGCCTTTTTTTTAGCTACGGATGGTCTCATAGAAGAAAGTCAATTCAGTGTCTTCTTCAGAAAACCACCTCTCCCCCAGCCCTAATTTCTCTTTCTGTTCTAGCCTACTTCCCGCTTCTTGCTAATCTACTTCCAATTAGCTATAGAAAGCCACGGAATGGCACCACATGGTTCCCCTCTGACAGATGGAGTACCTAGGACCCTACCTCCAGGTACAGCTCTAAATCCTAAAGCAGTGAAAAAAATAACTTTTTTTCCCCAGTGCTGTGCAGATAATAAAATTTATCTGTATTCATGTTCCAGAAACCTCTGCCTTTAGTAGCAGAATTGAGTTGATTTGAAGCTACAGCTCATGCAAGAGAGCAAAATGGGAAGAAATTGTTGAGACTAAATTAGAAGCAGCAGATAGACATAGATTTGCATTTCCCATTGACAGTTTCAGAACAGAAATGTCTCCATAGTTCAGCAATTTCATGGGGTCATAACTACTTTGGAGAGTATTTTTATTGTTATTTGCAATATAGCACCACTTAGGTGGTGATGCTGAGATCAGGGCTCTGTGGAGCTTAGCACAGCTCATACACATAGTAAAAGGAAGCAAAATGGACAAGAAAAAGAAAATATGATTAGCTGCATTTGTGAAGAGGGAAGAAACAGTGATAGAAATTAATGACCAAATTTGTTCTTAGTGTTTTACAGTGTCTAGAAGTGGGCTCACATTTTCAAAGGAGTGTAGTTTTCATTCAAGCCCTTCAAGAAAAATCCATGTACCAAGTGTTGCACACTCTTCAGCTCCCATAAGGAACCAGCAAAGAGTGTGGATAACATTTGAATATCTGGTATTTCATGAAAGGGGTAGTTGAGCTCTGTGAAGTACACAGGTGCCAGAGTCGTCCTCAAACCTCAGGCAAGCAGGAAAAGCAACGACAAATGTGGATAATCCCAGTCAGCACCTTAAGCACACCTGCAATTAACCACCCCTAGGCTCTGCAATACTGCCTTTTTATCTTTATTTTTATCTTTATTTTTATTTTTATTTAAATCGAGTTCCTTCCAAAAGACTGTGTTGGTTTTCTGCTAAGTAAGACACAACACACACAGAGATCCCACATTTTGGGGGACTGTTACTTTAATGGTCCCCTTCAGTGCCATTAACTACAGAAAGTGAACTGCAAAATGCATTTAATAGCATTTTGGTTTTGTTGTTGTAAATCTTTTTCGATACACATGCACCCTTCTTGGTGAGCCAATGTTTTAGGGCTCACTTTTCTCTAGTATGAAGTCCTTCATTTTCTGCTCTGGAGTTCATGACTGTTCAATTTGGGAATCTGGACAAATCTCTGAAATACTCCTTTTGAGCAGTTCTGTCACAGCTGACAGAAAAATCCCAAACAACTGAATAATTTATGAAATCATCAGTGTGGCACGAGATATTAGGCAAAGGAAACAGCAGGCCAGTCTTGAACTGAATGCTACTTAAAATTTTCATTAAAGTCTTGGAAGAAAGAAGTGGAAGAGGGAGAAAGGGGAAAAAGGAAATAAATTGTAATATTGATTGCATTTGTGTATCACACCGGACTAAGGAGAGACTGAAAAATTAAGGAAGGATAAATTGGAATGAGCCTAGGATATCTTAGAAAGGACAAGATTTAATTTAGATAAGTATAAAATTGTACCTGGCGATGCTCAGCACACGTGCTCACAACAGAGGGACACGGGCTGAGGAGGAGCAGCAGGACGTGGGAGCAGAGGGATGTGAGGCGGCTGCAGGGCAGAGGCCTGAAGTCTGATGCAGCTGTAGGAAAGGCCGGTGCCCCAAGGACAAAGTGCTACCGGGATGGGAACTCAAGGCCTGGGGTGGCGACATTCCCCTCTCCACCACCTCAGACAGGTCCTGACTTGTTGCTCATACTTCAGGAGTGCAGAGACCACATTGTGCTCAGCCCTGAGCTGAGGCACGGCCGAAGAAACAGATCAGAAGATCAACTGTTGTTTTTTTCATGAAGGAATTGAGCTGAAGAGACTGAGCTGGTGTCATACAAGAGTGATGACAGCAGCTGAACTCATAACCCCCAAGCCTCAGACCAGCGCTTCAAGTTTGGGGCCACCATTTCGTACTCTTGGTACACATGGCATCGGTGGCAAGAAATCAAAGCCTTGAAAATAAAGTGAGAAAACAACTAGTCAATAAAGACTGCCAGGGAAGGTTAAAAGAGAATTAAACATGCAGATCTCCAGGGAAAAGAAAGGCTTTATCAATATCAAAAACATGTGCCATGAGTACAGAGTACTACTGAGTGCTGCCATCAGCTCTCAATAGAGGCTGGACCCAGAGATAACGCCCCACGCCATGGGGGTCTCAGTCCCCTGGCACCCACTTTGCAGCTGACTTCCAGCACAAGCTTGGACAAAAAGCTCGTCTTGGTTTCCCTCACAGAAGTCCTTCAGAGGGGCACGGGCCAAGGCTCTGACGGCTGCAGGAGGGAAGAGGCCCTGGCTGACGGCAAATCCACAGCAGAGGGGCTGGGCACGCAGGGACACGGCTGTGGGCATGCAGGGAGACAGCTCTGCAGCGAAGGCAGAGCAGGGCAGCGACTCAGGAAGGACCGAGCATGTCTCTACGGTGACAGGTTCCTGGGGTCTTTCATTAAGGGAAAGGTGCTCAGGCACTTCCCAGCAAATTAAGAAATATAAAAGTAACCTGTCCCAGCTCCCATGCTGCTGCGACTCCTCGTGTCTGCTCTCATGCCTGCTGCCTCAGCAGGAATGGGGGCGTATCAGGCTCTGCTGCAAGAATGAGGGAGGATTTGCTTCACATGGAAAATAGGAGATGAGGTCTGCATGCTGCTTCCCCCGTGTTCTCTCTCCCCTGTCCTGTTGCGGTAGCCGCGCTCCTGTGGGCCACAGGAGGATGGTCATGTTGAGCTCAGCCTGCAGTCTCCTGCGGCTCTATCAGCAGCGACGTGAGATGTTTTGGAGCGTGGGTTTGCAGGGAACTCACTGCCACGTGGTGTGTGTTCATGTGGGGCCAGACAGGCCAGGCTTTGGCAAGAGGCCCTTCAACACTGCTGCACACGAGGCTTGGGGGGCTCTCGTACCTCTCTGAGCGCGCAGGGGAGGCACCCCAGCACCTGGTGCCCATGAGGCACTAAAGGAGCAGTCAGGTTTCCNTCTTCAACACTGCTGCACACGAGGCTTGCGGGGGCTCTTGTACCTCTCTGAGTGCACAGGGGAGGCCTCCAGCGCAGCACCCCAGCACCGGGTGCCCACGAGGCACTAAAGGAGCAGTCAGGTTTCCATGAGCAACATCACCCACAAGCTTACCTGCAAACCTGGTTACTCACAGGCCACCCTACGTCAGGAACCATCGTGTCACTGCTTATGCGTGGGAGTCAACGCCTGTTTTGGATTAGCCTTTAACCAGGCAGAGGGGAATGAAGGACTTCGTGCAACCCCTACAGTCCCCCAGGATGCCTGAGACGTGTGCTGGGCAGGCTGCAGCACTCAAAGGGAACAGGGCTTGGTTGTGCCGCCCCAACGTGGGCAAGCAGCAGCAAGGAACGTACCTGCAGGGGCTCTGTCCCAGCCGGAGCACTCACCTCTCAGCTCTCTGCATTGGCAGGAATTGCTGTTCCCAAGTAATTGAGACAGTTCGCTGCTGGAAACACTTAGTGCTCAGCAGCTCTCTTTCTGCAACAGGGAGCTATAATCAGAAAAGAGCAAACTACTGACCTAAATGGCCCTGGTGCATGCAACATTCCTTCTGATAACACAGCCAGCAGTGACAGAAAGAGTTGGTCCCCTTTACATTGAGCCAAGTGGACATAAAAACCCTTGTACGCCTAATGATTCATTGCATGCATTTGTTGGGCACTAGCATCCCTGCTGTTCAGATGATTATGGCTAATTTGAGAGCATCGTGCTCCCTCCCTGCAGGGAATTTTTCCGTTCTGAAGACGCCACATAAATCTCCTCCCTGTTGCCTCCTGCTCCTCGGCCAGCCGGGCAGGGCCACCACGTAACCATGACCTCTCCTCTGGGATGACTTAGATGCAACGAAGAGGCAGTCAGGCACCCTCCTCCCGCAGTAACGTCTCTCCAGGGAGACGCCGAGCGCAGCCAGTGGGTTGAGGAGACGCACTCGGACAGCGAGGGAGCAAGCCCAGGGCCCCTGGAGCAAGGACAGGCGCACCAAAGCGACACCTCACCCTGAGGCTGGCGGCAGCACCGCCTGCGTGTCTGCAGCACGGGACGCGCAGTGATGGCTCCGACATGGGGTGCACGGCCAGACACACGTATGAGGCTGTGCAGAAGGGCCGGCTGCGGCACCGGTGAGCGCCTGGCTGCCTGCACTGCCCACGCGAATCAGCGGCCTTGGGAGCCTGCGTCTCACCGGGAGGAGGCAGGCAGGGTGCAGCACCCAGAGAAACACCAGCAAGCAGACACCAGCGCTCCAAGGTGCAAGTCCACAGCTCGGGAGCCAGCCCGGGACACCTCAGAAGAGCACTCTAGAGTGCAAGGTCCTTCCTGCATCAAGGGCAGGGGAGCCAGAACTAGCTGCATTAAGACAATTTCATTCTGCTGTGAGAGAAAGGCACCAGGGAAGGGGAGCAGGGCTGGGAGTGCTGTGCTGCAGCCTCCTAGTGAGGAGTATGGTTTAGTTTCCGCTCTTCAGAGGACGTTTCACAGCAGGAAAGGAGCCATCACTGCCCCTAACAGCAAGCAGGGTGTATTCTTCATACCTTGTGACGGGGAAAGGCAGTGCCATTTGCCTGGTCCTCATCTTTCTCTCTTCACTACTGCAGCCCTATTCAGCCCTAGCCCAACAGGACACAAGGACATTATGAGAGGTGGCCAATGCCAAATTGCAAAAGAAATAGGCACCAAGGCACCTCTGGGGGAAAATTGCTCCTGATTAAATAAATGAAGGAGCAGAAAGGAAATGTCTTTCACCTAGAGCCTCTCAGTAGCAGCTCTACAGGGGAGTCTGAAGTACCTCACTTTTATTTTAATCTGCGCAGAAGCAGTCTGCCCCTAAGCTGGATACTTGCAGAAACTAGTTACTGCTACATCTGCTTTCACTGCAGGGTTTTTATTCTGAACAAATGGAACTAACCACTGGGGTACCCCAAGGAAGCAAGCCACAGGGTGAGTAAATTGCTACGAGCAGCAAAGTCTTGTGGCCCAAACCTCCATGGCTGGAGGGAGAGGACTCTGTGCTCCTAACCTGCGAGGGGGCACAGCTACTACCCAACACCCTGACTGAGCTGCCTGCGAGGAAGCTATAAAATGGTAATTGCACCCTGATCCCTGACACTGTAGAACAAGCCAATTCAAACAAGAATGTGAGAAATTGCTTTTAAGCAATTGCTTCATACTGCATATGATCTTCAGAGAAAGACACTGCTACCTGCTTATTGGAAACCAGAAGCTACATAACAATCTTGCCCAGGGGAGAATCGTTTCCTTTTGAGCTGCAGAAGGGTACCTGAAGCCACAAGGCAACCCTATAGGCATGGAGAAGGAAGAGGACAGGAAGGAGAATGGGATCTGTGACCATTTTCTGTGACCTGACAAAGTGTGGGATCCCATGCGTTCTTCTCAGAGGGCTGCTCAGCTTTGTGCCTGGCTCCACACTAAAGCAGCAAGGTTGGGGAAAGGACATTTTGAACCAGCTGCTGCAGATGTGCCCAGAAGCTCCTCCCAGCTGGGAGGCAGGGCAGCTGCACGCACACAGCCGGCTTGGGAAGCCCTTCCCTGTGGAGACCTTCCCTGTGGGCCCATCACTGAGCCTGGCCCAGACCAGGCCTTGAGTGAGATTTTTTTTAATGAGGAAAGAGGGTCCAGATCCCTTCTGGCCATCCTTGTCACCCCAGTGACAGTCACTACAAAGCAACTCGCTCATGTCATCTGTGAGCCGGACAGCAGGAACACCCAGGTCACTGGTGGGGGTTGTGGTGTGTGTGAGCTGCCCATAGCACAGGCCAGGGGAGGCAGGAAAGAGCACAGAGCTTCCTGTGTGCTCAGTGAGGAACCGCGATCCCAGGAGCTCACCTGTGCGAGCAATACACCTCACCCTCTACCCTCTGCTTTTCCAGGCTCTCACACGCTCTGCAACCTCCATGTTCTCCACCCACTGTTTCTGAAATTAAAATGATGAGTGTTTGGTAGGTGGGTCCTCCAAGGAGAGGAGGACTCAGTAATTGGCAAGTTGGATTCAGGAACAGAGCAGTGACAAGGGGGCACAGGTTGGGGACACAAGGAGGCAGAATCCCCCTATAACCACGAGGCCCTCCACAGCCCCTTGGTTTGTAGGGGTGGGGGGCAGCTCCGGGCTCTGGGGCAGCCGGGCAGAACAGGGCCAGTTGGACTGGGGACAGATGACAGCAAGGAAGCTCAGAGCTGGCAAGTCCCAGGCCTGCTCCAGCCCCCCTGCACAAACCTCTGTAGGGCAGACTATACCCACCAGCTTACCCCTACACACTGAGAGAGGTCCTGAATGGCCCCCAGGGCTTTGGCAGGAAGGGTAGACACGTGTCCTGCCTGGGCCTTCCCTTTGGCCTCCCAGCCCAAGGCCAGCAAAGCTCTCAGCACAGGTCTGTGTGACCGGCTGCCTTCCTGCCATGTGAAAAACAGGCACTTGCCAGGATGGAATGAGCAGCACCAGACCAGAGTGACCTGCCCCTGCTTTCCTCAGGCTCAGAAGCACCACTGCCCACAAGGAAAAGCAGCTTGAGCTAGACTTATCCTGCGAGAATTAAGGGACCTGCACTGTGAGTGGAGCGTGGAGAGCCCCCGAGTGGCCATGCCTGTTGGTGGCAGGCAGGTGTCCCCAGCTGGTTGGATAGCAGTGTCCTTTCAATTTGTAACCTGCCGCTCTCCCTTCTTGCACTCAAGAGGTTGGTAACAAAAATGGGGTACATATTTGCTCCCTATTTTTTTCCACAAGGATGTGGGAAAGGAGAAAGATTTCCACCCTCTCCACGGTAAGCGGAAAGCAGGTGTCACAGGTTACTCAGGACGCCACAAAGCAAGGTTGAATGTACCACAAATCCCAGGATATTGTGCTGTGTGCGCTCACCTCCAGGGACACAGCCTGGGCCCGTGCCCGGTGCAATACCTGGTGCCAGGAGGTCCTGCGAGTCCAGCTCTCAGGGTGTCACATGGAAGACCCCACAGGAGCACATCTCAAGCAGGGCAGCAGAAGCAGAGACGTGAAGCAGATGCTCAACCTGGCTGAAAGAACCAGCCCTTGCAATTCTCCCTCTTCTTTGCAAGACGAGGCAGTTGGTAACCATGAAGCCCAAAAAGGTAGAGACAAATTCAGCTTTGACCTGCTTTCTGCCATCACTGTGGACTTGAAATCCATCTGATCCATACTGCTCACATTATCTTTTTGCTTTCACTACACGGGAGAGGTATAGAATATTAAGCTTTATTTTTCTATTGGCCAGCAACTTAAAACTGGGTTAAAACAAAAAGGCAATGAGTATTATTACACAAAGAAAAAGTATAAAACAAGTCAGTGGACACAAGCCAACTTATTGTTACATCTCACTTTTCCTGGTCTTCCCCACCCCTGCTGTACAACATATTCAAAGGGAATGGGCAAAGGCACCTATGGAAATATGTTTAAGAAACTAGAAATATTGCTTCAAGCAACATGCTCAATATTTTCCTCTTAGTAGTCAATACTTGTCAGAAACTTGAATATAAAACAGGAAATAATTTAGAGAGTTCTCCTTTAGTTCATTATGCAATAATTTAGATTTCTTTCCCCTCTTTCCCTTTGCCTTGGGAACAAGGATACATCTGAGCTTCTCCACTCTCTACATTAGTACTAAGGATTATTTCATGGCATGGATGCCAGTGAGGGAGTTTCAGATTCACTTGCTCTGAATTTCAACTTGTTATGCATTAGCCCCCTTGCAGTAACCAGCCCAGGGCTTCAGCTCTGTGAATCAAAACCTCCACAATGCTGCAAGACACTTTGGGACACCAGCTGATTAACTGCGAATTGTTTAGCTACCAGAGGCAGAGATGAGCCTGTACCACTAGAAGGCCATGAAAAGGAATATTACTTTGCCCTTTGAAAGGGCTTGCCTTCTGTTTTTTTCTGCTTAAAAAACAGAAACCCCAAACTTCACATGCCTTTTTTCTTCATAGGTTTAACAGACATATCAGGAAAGTGAAAACAAGACCCCCAGCTTTACCAGGCAGACTTACTGAAGAGAACACTACATCCTCTCCAAAACCATTAGGGAAAAAAAACCCTCACAACCCAGGAAGGAGGGGAGTGGCACAGAAGCATCTGTGAATTCAGGTTAAGATACTGTGAGCATCACAAAAGAGATCATGAAAGCAGTAATGTCTGTGTCCTGTAGATATCCTGGCTCCCAATGGAGAAGTAACATTTAAATAAACCTATTTCTCTGCAGGGAACAGATGGTTAACTCATAATCAAGCTCTCCCAATTTACCAAATACACTGGGGCAACTGGATAAAGCTGATTATACGGGTTACTGGTAAGAAATGTTAGGAAAGTGGACTTCCATATCTCCTTAAAGTCAGAAAACCCTTAGCTGATTAACAAACACTTTGGAAGCTGATACAACATTTGTACATATTCATTTCCTGCACAAGAAAGATAATCCTGAAAATCATAATTACACCATCAGGCCCACAGCATCTCTCAGTATATGAGACACAGGAGAAGATATTTCCACTAACTGAACAGGCTGAAGGATAGCGAGATACATCCACTCCACAGACAGAGCAGTTCTTCACCAAATCTCAGCAGAGGGCAGGCCAGGAAACAAATGACTTTTTCTTTTCTCATTCACACTGGATGTGTGAACAAATTAGGCCCAAAAGAGTTAGAAGGGAGTTCAACATCTTTGCAGTAGAATCAGTAGAGACAAAAGGCCTCTTGTGGCTCCTAATGGCACTGTGTAGGGTGAAAGCTTTGAGGAAGAAGAGGAAGGATTGCTGATTAATCCTAAGGCAACCACACTTTGGTAATGCAGTTATGATAAGATTTCAGTTGCACCAAATTATGTTCCCAGTTTGATGGGAGAGAGATTTCTGCCCCAAGCAACCAAGCAGGCATCCTCTCAGATGAAAATCGGTCTGTTAAGACATCAGTGTGCACTTCAGGGAGAGAGAGAAATCTTCCTTGTATGGGAGACTCAGCCCTAGCTCCAGCTCAGTGCAGAAACATCATCTGTCCTCACAATCAATGCATGGTGCTGTTGAGCTTATCAGAGAGCAAACCAAGTTTCTTGTACAGTGTCTTGATATCTTCATGGTGGTTCAGGAAGAGCCTCAAGAGAATTGGCCTTGGATAATCTTGCTTTGGTTTTGTTTTGCTAAAGCTTCTAGCAGAAGACCCACAGCTCAGTTGCTTCTTGACAATGAAGAAAACCCACTGAACCCCTGCCTGCCTGGTACATGACAAGGAGGGTGACTCTCCCCAAGAAAGGGCAGGCAAGGCAATGCATGGTCCCAGAGGCATTTCATTACAGAGCCCAGTCCTCAGGTTACCGACTTCTGTGCTGGTGGTGGAGAGTGGTGAGGTTGGCAGGCGCTAAGGGAGGTGGCAGAGGGGGAGCTGACAGAATTCCTGCAGCTCTTAATATGGTTCCGACTTTAAACTCTTGTACAAGCAGCAGGTGAAAATCATTCCAAAGATCTACAGGGTGTAAAGAGAACAGACAAATGCATGAGAAAAGTTTATGGACAACTGAAAAAGAGGAAGTGGGAAAACCACTGAACTTCATAAATACAGGTCTGCTGTTTCCTTTCCTCTTTTCCTTCCTTCCCAGAAGAAAGTTTTCCTTTGACTACCCAGGCAAGCTGGCAGAACTGCTGAACACCATAGCTCCACCTTACAGTGGTGGGAAACACATAGATCCACCACTTCTGAAAAGCAGCCCCTCAGACCTTCCAACAGCTGCTTGCTGGAAGCCAGGGAGGTGACAGAGCAGTGGGGATGTGGAACGGTGTGGAGGCAGCAGCTTGCAAGTTAGTAACTGGATGCAGACTGTAGGGGCAACTAGCTGCCATCTGGGGATATTGCAGTCTAGTCTGTATAATCTGTGCTAATCCTCAAAAGTAATCACCAGCAACTTCTCTGGGATGCAATTTGGCCACTTGCCGGGAAGAAGGGGAAGATGAGGAACTCCCAGAGACATCTGCAACAGGGAGAAGAGAATATCCTATCTCTTCCCATCTAAAATGGAGTGCAGGGGGGATCCATATCCCACCTTTCTGCTTATCCCCCTCTTACAAATCATTTGCAGACCCACAGTGCCACTCATCAACTCATCTCTCATTTCAAAGAGAAAGGAAAAATTCTGGAGTATACTAAACAAAAGTAATAATCTGGGGAAGGAAAATCTTCTAGACAGGCTGCATCTCTAGCTACACAGGCAGTCATAGTGCATCCCCACAAGAGGTCTCTCTCAGGCTGCAAAATGCTCAGCACTAAGCCTCTCCCACGGCCACGATCAGTGTGCTGCCCTGGGGCTTTTTCTTCCTATTCCTTCACCAGAGGCAAAGCTGCCAAAAATGATCATGCTTTAGAGCTTGTGAATCTTGGGATTCCTGGAGTACCTGGCAGCTTCTCCTCTTAAGTCAGGGAAGAGTCTGATCTTTTCCATCTCTCAACTCCAGGGGTCCTTTAAAACTCTGTCCAGTGCCCCCAAAACACCCATCAGTCCTTTTACCTGCACACAAGCAATGCTAATCCCCACTGCTCCGATAATCTTCAGATGCTCTTGAATGAAGTTTTCCAGCTTGGTAATGCAGCCATTCTGTGGAGACAGAAGGGAGGGCACAACATGGAATCAGTTTCATTTTATCTGCCTGTCTCTTGCTTAAGACAACATTGCAAGCTTTGAAAGCCATACTATAAAAAGCAGCATCTGTGAGCATCGTTTCCGCCAACATCACTAAAAAGCTACAGAGATGACGTGAACTGCATTATGTTTATTATGGCTCTAGACCAACTAGGAACCACTTAAAACAGCCACCTGCAGGAGAGCTCAGGAACTCCCCAGCAGACACAGGAAGGCTGCTAGCTGGAAGGGAGAATGCCAAAAAGCACATATGCCTGGAGAGGGGCTTTAATTCAGTCGCGCCACAACAGTGAGGAGATCCACTACTGAGACCCTTCACATGAGAGGAGCCCTTTAAGAGCAAGCACCTCCCACTGCTATTTTTGAGTGCACTTAGTCTTGGTGGGGGCCTTGGCAGCCTGGCTCTACCTGCCTTCTCTTGCAATTGCACCCCTGGCGGGCAGGGATGCAAGAGAAGGCCTCCCCTCCCTGCTTAATCCTGCTAAATTTATGTTGTCATGTGTGACAGATATGCTCCTTCCCCAGCTCAACCTGACTTCTCACACCTAGCCCTATTCAGGTGTTAACTACTACATCTGATCCTGGTAGTTGCCTCCCTGATTTCTTCCCCCACCCAGACATTAACCATCAATAACATTCCTGAGGGCCGTATCCTGATGGGGAGATAAGGCTAATTGCGTATACACCAGCCAACAGTCATTTCTGAATTGAGAGAATGACTATATGTCAACCATCTTATCCCATAAATATGGGGACAGCCTGAGAACGCATTGAGCTCTCCTTGCATGGCAGTGGGCTGCACGCCAGGATCTCCCCTTGAGCAGGGATACTTCTCCTTGGCGTGACCCTTGCCACTGTGCCCAAATCCCTTGGGCATAAACTGTTGACCAGGTCTGGGACTAGGGTTGGATCCAGCCACACCTAGATGCCTCTCAAAAGGAGTTTGGAAAGCAAGGGGGTCCAATCTGAACCTCGTGACCCAATGGGAGGGTATCCTTGGTAATTCTGTGTGTATCTTGAACCTCCAGGCAGTAAATAATAAGTTACATTGCCATAGAAGCTTGTGAAACCATTGCCATCATTAATAGAACATACTACCATTTCTTTCCATGAGTGAAGTGCATTGTGTCACTCACCCCCACCACCACTCGTTCCGTGACGTCATAAAGAAATCAATTAAGACTTTTTTTGAAGAATTCCCTTTAAATAATTAAACCATTTAATCTAGTGAGGCAGGTTTTCCATGGAGATTTATTGTGTAGGCTACATCAGTACCCCATGGGTGCTGGAGGCATTCCTGCCCCAGAGAGCTTGCAGCGAACACAGACATCTACACATAGAAGCAGAGGGTAGGAGGGAAACCACAGCCCTTCAGCAAGGGATGGCAAAGGTTTCCATTTCCCCATGTGTGGGTTAGAGGGTTTAGGCAACCTCCGCTGCCCTGATCTGAAGTAGTTATTACTCTTCCCTGACTTGTTTTTTTTTTTCCTCTCCCCAAGGTCAATAAAATCCTTTCTGAACTCTGCCCTTACTTATATCCAAGCCAGCCCTGGCAGCTTTCTCTCCTCTAGAGCTAACCCACCGTGTCCAGCACCTTAACTGGGCACTGTCTCCAGTTTCATACAGCACAGACAGAGCAAGGGAAAAGCTTGCCCTGCCACTTGACTGGTTACAGGTGTCTGCTCTCAGGGACACCTCATCAGCCCCTTGGATACTTTTCTGCACCTCCTTATTGTTTGTGGGAAACACAAAGCTCATGGTAAAGGCTAAGTCCAGCTAAGCAGCTGGACTTCAGAAGAGTCTTTGTTAGATCAGAGAGACTTGGCTTCACCTCCCTGCTCATGGCACAAGGCTAGAGGGTTGGATCCTTTTGTATCTCTTTGAGCTGCTTGACTTAATGGCAAACGTTACTCACACTCCTGAAGCTATCTAATCCTCTTGTGCGTCCTGCAGAAAGTACGTACTCTGAGAATAAACATCTGCTTTACAGGGGTCACCTCTACATTGTTCAGTATTATTCTTCATTCACTCATAGCTGAGGTCCTCCTTAACTGTCAGAGGTACTAAGAACTAGAAAAAGGAGATGAGGAGGACCGTCATTTGCACTTGGAATTTATCCAAGTGTCACATGAAAGGCTCAATCTTGAGTGCTGTGCCAGAAGGGACCACTTCATACACTTTCTTCTATCACCAGCATACTTTATAGTAAATATACTATCTTTATATTTACATATAAAATAATACAAACAATACAAGGCTGTAGAAAGTATTCCTACTGTCCTCTCCTCTTGCTGAAGATTGTTTCTTTCTGGCTTTGCAACCATCTGCCACAATCAAGTTCCCTACCAATGTATTCCGTACTGTGTTTACCAGGTGTTGTCTTCGACCCCCCACACACTAGCAGACAGTTACACACCTCTGACTCCACATTTGTCCACATGCAAGAATCCACCCTGACTCTTGGCTGTAAAGAGTTAAATTCCTCCCCTTTTTGTCTTTCTTGAGGCTGTTATAAGTTATCTTTAAAGGTTGGATATTAAACTAGAGAAATAAACTCTGTCTTCTAAAGACTTCTGCTGACTGTAGAGACTACTAACAGCTTGCAGCACTGATCCAACACCTTTATATACTTCTCAACCAGCAAACTCTGAAACTCTTTTGTTCTTTACCTCCTTGTAGATGTTGGAAGGATGGTCTCTTCGGCCACAGTGGTCTGTTATGGTCTTACAGCAGCTGTCTGGGACCTTCCGCCCATTGGCCTCTGGAGATCTGATCCACAGGCTGTCTGCCCAGTCTGTGTAGTTGTTGCTCCCGCAGCACTTGAACTGGATGAACACAGATTAAAGGCCAAGTTTGCAAGCACTGTAACCTCCTTCCCCCTTCAGCCTCCCTGAAGTCAGCGCTGGGCTTCATCTTCTTTACAGACACTCCAGCTATCTCACCAGCCTAGATTTCTTTAGGCTCATTAATGTTCATTAGTGACTTTTCTGTTAAGAATCCCAAATATGGCCATTAAATATCATCACCACCCACTTCTCAGCAGCCACAGTCTCTATTTACTGCTGGGATGGACTGTAACCAGAAATGGCCTGCAGCAACCTCTGCTTTTAACTACAGGACTGGAGAGTGCCAACGGTGACAACATGGTGGATTTAATTAATGATCATTGAAAGTAATGCTGCTGTTCAGCATTATGTCAGCCCTTCCTCCATGGCTCCAGTGCTGAAAAGAGAAACAGTTGTCGGAGCAACTGGGTAGCTCCAGTCCATGCTGGGAGCCCTCAGCTTCCCCTACACTACTGCCACTCCAGCTCAGAGATCACAACACGTAGCTCTGCCGCTAGCATGGCCCAGGCCCTGGCCCACACGAGCCTGTCTTGAATCAGAGAGAGCTGTGAAACATCTGCATCTTCAATGACAAGAGCCTGCGATGCCTTCTGTGTGGTTTTAAGCTCTGCTATTGCATTAATGCTTCCTACCTTTTGAGAGACCTACCTTCTGCTGCAGCTTGTCTACAGCATTGGTAACACTCTCTTCTCCCTCTTTTCGGTACTTCTGGGTCATGGTGTTCTTCAAGTTTTGCTTTAGCTCCATGCTTAGCTGGATGGAAGAGACAGGTGGGATAAAATTCACGCGGCCAACCCCCCTTGCCTCAGAGCGCCCCAACGCCCGTCATACATTTCAGTGCTGCTAATCACCAGAGGCAGTGAAGCTACCTAGTGAGAGTACAGCTACCCAGCAAGGCCTAGCGAAGCTACAGCTTCCTTCCAGCTCACCTTCCAAGGTTGCATTGGATTGATTTCCAGCAAGCACGCCAGCCTATATCCAACTGATCAAAGATCAGACTCCCATTTTATTAAGTGAAAAGAATTGCCTCTGGGTTAAATGCCAAGCCTGTGTTACCCACCACTATAAGGGTCTCAGCCTGGCATAAGTAAGAGAAATTGTCAAGACTTGCTTGGCTCAGAAGTGAACACATGAGCTTGTACCTGTTTAAAACATGAGCAGGTCTGTGACACCACAGACCATCTTATGTCTCTGAATGCCCTGACTGCACATTACAGCCAAAGCAGCCTATGCAGGAGCAAGAGGAAATCAGAATCCTGGGCATGCTGGACTCAAGTTGCGCAGCTTGAATAGCTCCTGCATCGACATCAGCAGGAGTGGAATAACAGTGTGACTGTAAGAGTACTGCAAATTGTGCATTCAGAGGCCTTTCTGATACCAGTGTCACATTTGCAAGGTTGGAGAGAGGAGTCTGGTTTTCAAGTGTACCATTTCTGAAAACACTTCTATCATAAACCACTGGCAAGCTCAGGCAACTGGCTTCAAACATCTTTCTCTCCTGTGGAGGCTCTTTTAATATGCTTGAATTCTTTTCACCCACCCCAGCAACAGCCAGAAAGTACCTAAGATCTGCATCTGTTTGTCATCCCACTTCATAATGCAGCAGTGCTCTAGTTCGACACGTCTGAAACCCTAAATTTTCTATACCAATAGACAATATCATCATGCCTTTCGGATAGTGTCACTGAATGAATCAGATGGATATCTTCTTTATACACATTTATTTCTTCACAGCAACCAATAAATCATTTTGTTATGCTGAACTGGATGAAATGCAGTATGTTGTTTACTTTCCCTTTGAAGCCCTTTTTTAAAATTTATTTGTTTGTAACTCCACGTGTCAAATGGGGACAATACCTACCTCACAGAGGTGATATGAGGCTTCATTCATTAACATTTGCAAAACGCTTTGAGATCCTGGGCTGGGGAGCGCTATAGAAGTGCAAAGGACTTAGGGTAATAAAGAAAAAGGAAAAGGTTCAGCAGCTGGAGGGGCTTCACCAAAGGCAAATAAAGAGGAGAGTCCATTAGCAGAATTATTACTTGGGAGAAAAGCAGTTACCTGTGGGCTCACGGGGAAGAACTGCAGCATGGAATAGAGACAGCAAAAGAAACAGAGTTTAGGCACACAAGCACAAGCCTTAGACACCAAAGCAAGGGCAGAAATAAAACCAGTGGCAAGCAGAGCAAGCAGCCTGCACCCAGGAAAGAGGAGTGATTTCTGTCAGGCAGGGTGAGGGGAAAGTGCAGCTGCTGATCATGTGCTCTCACTCTAAGGGAGCAGCTCTGAATACATCAGCCCTTGCTTCAACCTGAGACACAACCCATTTCCATTCATTATCACACAGTAACTTAGTCTCTGCATTGATGGACCTTGGCTTCCTGCCATGCTCCCAGGATTGATCTTTCCCCATTAAATATGAACACTTCTGCCACTGATTTCTCTTGGTACAAGCAAACATAGCTCCAACTGCCAGTGCATATCTTAACAAGGCAAAGCACAGACACCCCAAGATAAAAGGAATGGTAAAGAAACCAGACAGTGAAGCCAACAAGATGGGATGCCCAGCTGATTTTTAGGCAGATACGTGACAGCAATCCTGGTCTGTCCTTTCCAATTAATTCTCAGACATGAGGGCAACTTCCCAGGTTGTACATATCTTGGTGGCTGAACACTGTTTAAAAAAAAAGGCAGTGACTGAAGCTACTGCTCTCTGCAGCTGCAAGAGGTGCCAACTTAGGACTCCAGCTGTCCAAAGCTATGCTGTTCTCCCTCAGCTGACCTAGTTACACAAAACTCTAAAAAACATCTGGACCTGAAAGGACCTGGATCTCTTAGCTGGACCATTTATCATCTTTGCCAATTCCAGAATATGGCAGCTGGCTTGCTGGATGCAGCAGGGACTGCTTCTACCTCCTGAAGACACTAGGTGACACTATCAAGACCTCAGCTGCTTGCCTTATGCCCTGCACATACGCAGCCTCAACAGGCCTCTCCCATGGGCTCTGCAGAAAAGCAGGGGGCAAAGATAAGCTGCAGTCTTCCCTGAGCAGCATTGCCCTACCAAGTGTAACCACTAACACTTCATCAAAATCAGCAAATAATTCAAGGTCTTTTTTATATGCAAGGAAGACAGTACAGACATATAGAAAGCTGAGTCCCAACCAGACCCTAGGTCCCAAGCCTCCAGCATTTCGGAGTAGAAATGGGATCACCAGCTCTTTTCTCTCTCCCTGGTTTGCGCCTCAAGCACAAATGTTTACTCACCTGCTGGTAATAGATATAGGCCAGGATTCCAGCAATGATCTCAAGGAGGAAGATGCACAGCAACAATATGAAGTACTGTAAAACAAAGAGGAAAGTAGGACATTAAACCAGAACGCGGGGAGATGCTGGGATGAACCTTCACATTGACCGGTGAAACGCACGAACCCATCTTTGTTGACGCTTTACTGCAGGAGCACTTAAGGCTTGCATTTGGGATTAGGACTTTGTTAGGGTAAAATAGGAACAATCTCACAGGGAAAATAACATGGGATATCTGAAGACAAGCAGCAGCAAGCGTGAGTTTAATTCACACAACCAGAGGGACATAGAGAATGGAAAAGTGTGATAAGATCATAGGACAGAGTGTTTGGTGAATAACCCAATGAGTATGCTCAATATCACAGAAAACATCTATTCCTGAAATCAATTTAAAAATAAATCCTCTTTTTAATACTTTTGCTTGTTCTTGATATTGTTTACGGCCTTTTCACAGTTGCCAAGGAGAAATTCATGTTATAATAATGATTTAATAAAGCAACAAAGGGCCCATTTCACCCAGGATATAGCAGACCACTTAAGTGCAAGCTTAAAGCATAGATTTACGTTCCCAGTCACTTCTATAGCAGTCAACAACGGCACTCAGCAATGGATTTTAGAACAGAGTCACTGTCAAGGCTCTGAGTATTTGTCCTGCTAAACTGCATTCTAGAAAGAAAAGCTCAATATCTTAGAACTATATTTAGAAGAGAGCATTAAGATGATTTCTTAAGATGGACTTGATGACCAGGAGTGGGATGTGTCTTGCTTGCCACAAGGAGAACCAAAAGGACAGTACTAAAAACTAACAAGGTTTGGGAGGCTTTTACCTAGACACAGACAAGGAGGGAAGTCAAACCTCAGGAAGAACACTGCATGGGACTAAGAGGACAGGGCAGAGTCCTCAAGAGTCAGAGCATCGTATTAGGACTCTGAAAATACAGATCTTCTGTAGCTCTGCCACTGACCTCTTCAATGAGGCTGGTAAGTCACTTAAGCCCTCCATGCCCCATTTTTTCCCCATCTGTAAAAAAATATTTAAATTGATTATTCTCACTGAAGTGCCTTAATGCCAATAAAGCTACTAAGTATCTGTTCGTGAAGGCCGGCAGTAGCACCAGGTGCCCTGTAACTAAAAATGTTCTTTCATGATCCCTCAGAAAAGTTTCTAGAATATCTATCCCACCTTAACAACCATTCCGCATGTTATGACCCAACAGTCAGTTCACTCTCTAGTCCACCAAAATTGAAAGAAAAAGGCCAAATTTTTGAATCATCACAGATCTACCTATATTGTTCAAAATCCAGGTATGTTTCCACACCCTGCACCACCACCACCACAGAGCCTCACAACGGCCTAACGAGATCACCTGTAAGGAGGAGTCTGAGCTTTGTGCTCATTCCAGCCCAAGGAACGAACCCAAGGAATGAGCAAACAGGTTCCAGTAAATGTAGCTAGACTTCAAACTATCTTTCCCTGACACATACAAGAACAGGAAAGACCTATATAGAGCAAACTGGCCTAACTAGCATGGATGCCTTTTGCTACACTGGAGTTATATTCCTTGCTGTGCTCCCTCCTTCGCCTGATCAACACAGGTATTTCCAAGCTCCTCTGCAGAAGAAAAACATTGACCCCCGCAGCTCAGGTTTCCTCTTGCACCCTGCTGGGATGCAGCAGCTGCAAAGGCTGGCAGCTGGGTTTTATCTGCAGGTTGGGCTTTAATCTGAGCACACAATCTCAGGCATTCACTTGGCTCCCCACTCCCCACGAAGGCTGAGCACTGCAAGCGTCTGCCCAGGCTGGACAAGGTGCTTGTTCATGCCATGGGAATGAGTCACCAGTGGGGCCGGAGAGCTAAAGACTGGTCCCAACACTCACAGGACAGACGTTCAAAGCAGCAAGAAAGGATGGGCATTTTTTACAAAGACTGGCTTTTTTGCTGCAGCCTAGTTATATCCGACTGCTCTGATATCACTGCTCTGGACAGGAGGGGGAAGGAGGGTGGTGGGATTCTGCAAACAGTCAATGACCTGGAAAGTTTCTTTCATATATCACCCCAAAACTGGGTGTTTTCTTTCATCATGCCAGAGATACTCAGATGTAGACAAGCTGTCACTGCAGCTCAGCTCCTTGCGCTGCCTTATGGTGGACAGAAAACAAAAATGTATACCTGTCAGGCCTTAGAAAATTCAAGTCAGAGGCCTCCTTATATACCTTGCATTTAGGGTTACTGCATTTCCTGCCCTTGCATTCAATCTGTCTATACTGACAGGCCACATCATTATGCCCTACCCTTATCTCAGCCTCACCTCTGCCTCCAGGCCTCAGTGTCCCTCCCAAGTATCTATTGCACCACTTCATGCCGACCAGAGGAGCGACAGCTTTTGCTCTGGACACTCAGACAGCACAGAACAGGGCTGTGCTCTCTGCTCTCCACCAGGAGTTACAGGGCTCTTTCACACAGGTCTGCTCAGGAAGAAGCCAGTCAGCTCCCATGGGGAGTTCCTGGGACATGACAAAATATGGGAAACCAGTAAGAAAGGCCTCTGGGAGACACCACGGAATGTGGGTGGGCTCTCGAAAATTTACTACTACTCTGACTCCAAGCCAGAGTCAGGTCTGCACAGTATGTCCCAAACTCAGAGGGCAAAGATTGCTTCCACCCATCCATCCATCTTCCCTTCTCCCTGTCCAAGGCAACTGAATAAACGCAGCAGTGCCTGCCAGGGGCCAGGCAGGAAGAAAGCCACCTGCTGCCTTTATGTGTGAGCTCCTCTATCTGCTAGGTCCTTTTCTGGGGCTCCCACTTGCATACTTTTGTGCATTTTTTGTACATTTATTCTGCAAACAATAGTCATAATTGTCAGAAAGCACCAGGGAGAAACTGGGAGAGGAGAAAACGCCCATTACTGCATTCACTTCCGTATTTGTGTGAGCCTCTGCTACTGAGGGGAATTGGGACAGGCTGGCACAACCCCCTGCACATGGACAGTGAAGATGTCGGGGTTACTGCCTGAGCTCAGAGCTGGCGAAGGCCCCGAGGCTCAGCCCTGGCAAGCACAGCAGCACTTCTTGTGCAGATTACTCACTAGCAACCAAAGCAGAGCACGAGTGGGGAGAGACAATAGGCCTGTCGCAACCAGCCGCTCTGAAAGGACACAGGGTGTAAGCACACAGAGCCAGCTTTTGTCCCCCGGGGACAACTACTGGGGTTGCTGTGGTAGAATAACAAAGATTTTCACACCAGATTTTCATCTGTAGCTTCTGGCTGACAGAAAAAGACAAAAGGGATCTCTTTGACATGGAAGATAACTGGAATGAGGCTAAAATGGACTGCAACACACCAGGAGCCTAGGGAAACCAGTGCCAGCAAAGCAATCACCCTCTGCTCTCTGGGAGCAGGTCCCTCCACTATTTTTTACCCCTGTATTGTTGGCCCCGACTTTGTTTCTCACCAAAAATATTAGATCTCTGAGGCAGCGGTACAAGTGTCAGGATTGCCCATAGCTTGTATTTCTGCTCCTCTCTGAACAAGAGACAAAATAGAACAGTTGGGTGAATGAGGACTCGCAAAGTTGGAAGAGCTGCTGAAGAGACTGAAGCGTCCTCTTCTTTTTGCTACGGTGAAAGTAGAGCCACTGATTAATATGCCAGTCCCTGCACTCACTGCTGCAGATTCTTGAAGGACTGTTGCCACACTTCAGACTGAAAGAGGAAAGGGCTGGTCAAAAATTTTAGGGCAGGTTGGTGAGCAAGCCGCTGAGGAAGCAACACTGGGAGGGCGCATCAGCTTATCAAAACTATGTGACTTTTTTTTTGTGAAAGCAAAAATAAAACCTTTTTTTGCAAGTAAACAAAATATTACTTGTTTTTTTTATTACTTTTACTATTATTTTTAAACAAGCCATTGAAAAAGTGTAATAATTTGGTTGGAATCTATTGCCATCAAAAGCCACTTTTCTTACAGATCTCCCATATTTTCCTTTTTCTTCCCATTTTCCAGAAAAGTCTAAGGGATTAGCAGAAGCAGAGGAGAAAAAGAGCCATGCGATTTTGCTTTGAATAGTTTCAAAAAGACCTTCCTATGTATAAAACAGCTATCACGTACTTTTGAACTGTGCAGCAGTAAGCACATTCTTTGGGTGGGTGGAAGGAAATGCTGTGCAACAGACCTGCTGTGTAGGACAAGGACACCACTGGTGTTAAGAGCTAGAGGCCTCAGTGGTATTTGCTCTAGCATGGGTTAAGATGATTGACAGGGAAAGAGGCACAAACTGAAACACAGAAGTCGTCATCTGAACCTAAGAAAATACTTTGCAACTGCGAGGGTGTGTGAACACTGGAATGGGTTGCTCACAGCAGCTGTGGGGTCTTCATCCTTGCAGAGATTCTGAACCTGACTGGACACAGTGTCAAGCAACCTGCTCTATCTGGCCTTGGCTGAGCAGGGGGGTTGGACCAGATCGTCTCTGGAGGTCCCTTTCCAACCCCAACAATCCTGCAAATCTGCAGTGCAAAACACATTCAAGGCCTTTTCCTCCACATTGCCATTTTTCAAGAAAAAAAATGAAGGGGATCAGTCCCAACCCAAATGGGGAGGAGGGAAAAAAAGAAAGAAAAAAAAAAAAAAAAAAAAAAAAAAAGAGAGAGGAAAACTTACCACTCTGAGCAAATTCCGACGCTCTTTGAAGGTGGCACAGCAGCCAAGGATGCCAGTAACCATGACAACTACTCCTGCCACAACCAGGATATAGGCAGTCGCTGAATATGTGCTGGAGGAGAGCAGGCTGATGTAGTCACTCTTCTCAGCAAGGGTCCAGATACCCACAGCCATCACAGCCCCACCAGCCAGCTGGGTGAAGAGGGAGAGAAGCAAATGAGGGGCTTCTGACATACAAGTTTCCTCATGATCAACAAGACTGGGAGCCTCTGCTCTGCAACCTGAGCCAAAGCTGACCCAGACCAAAGGAAAGGCCTTTCCTTTGGGGGCTGGCAGCAACGAGACCAGTTTTGAACCCCCGGCAGCAGGAGGCGCAAGCTAGCTGGGGCATATGTCTGCACACAGCAATTTCCACTTGGACTTAAGCCCTCTCAAATATAGTCACCCTCTTATCTGGGCAAATATGAAAAGATGCCAAATTCACTGGAATGCGACCTAGCAACAGAGGGTCAGAAAGCAGCTTCACATCAGCCAGTTTTCCACTGCTTGTCAAGGAGCAACAGCCAGTTCTCTGTAGAATTGTCTCCCGAATGCTCCAGTGTTGTATCTCCGGCACCAAAGGCAGAAATTATATTTTGGCTTCAGGTAGAAAGCACCATGCTAGAAAGCTCTAGTGTGAACCCAATCTCAAGGATCAGAGTGTTATTCTTGCTCTGTCTGCCCTCAATCTACTGCCTGTGCTGTTTTGAGAAGAGTAACAGCGATAGTGGGTCCTCAGGCCTTTTAAGGACACGTCGTGTGAAAAAACACGTCAGAAAACCGAATGCTTGAAAAATTACAGTCTATTTTCTATACTTTGTACCGAATCCCATAAAAAACGAGAAGAAAAAAAAAAAAAAAAAAAAAAAAAAGAACAGAGGTCACAGTATTAAGCCATGACTTCTGTGCTGGCCTATGGGGTCAAATTTGGGTCCCATCAATGTCTGAGCATTTTGCCAATTACTTCATTGGGACCAAAGTTTCTGCCCTTGTCATCAATACTGCAATGCTATCTATGCGCCTCTGAAAAAGGCTGCAGCTGCTTACCCAGAAAAAGAAGTTGAAGATGAATAGCAGGTACTTGAGACAGATGGTCCCACAGGTTTCCTTATTTTCAGTATACTCACGCATCTTTCCGGCTTAGCAAGCTCCTGAAGGAGAAAAAAAAAAAGTTTTAGAAGCCAGTCAGTCATCATCACATCCTTTCTCTCAGAAGGGCAGTGTCTTCAAGCACACCTTCAAGCTGTTGCTGAATGACACACTGACCAAGCCATTACAGTGACTTCAGGGATGCTAGACAGTGCTTAGATTAAGAGCTCTTGTATCCATCTGAGTGACCTACACAGCATGAGACCTCACACAGTGTGAAGGAGAGGCAGATGGTATCAGCATGTGGTCTTACTACTGTACCTTCATCCTCCTTTTCTCTTCCCATGCGGCTGTCATTTCTGGAGACTCATTTTCCCTTGGATTAATGCTCATGGTGGCAGTATCACATTCATCCTTGTGTGAGCACAGCACTTACTGGAACCCCTGGCTGGAGCTTTAGCAATTGTGATCATCAGCACTGAGGAAACTTCAGTGTAGAAGGAAGCGAGCAGGGCAATTTAAACTGAAATACATGACATCCCAGACCTGTTCCTAGTTGTACTGTAGATCCAGAGCAACAGCAACTGTTTTTTTTAGGGTTGAGGGAACTTCAATGCCCAGAAACAAAGAGAACAACCTTCTCCAAGGGTTATTTCACTCAAAGGGTTTGCATCAAGCTTTCCTGGAGTTTTTTCGCATACCCTGAAGAAGCCCCTCCTGCAGGAGCTGCTACTCAAACTGAAATGTGGTCACCTCACCCTTATCATGCCCATTCCTGTCACAGGAGCCCCTCATCGGGCAGGAGATCAGGGCTCCCAGAACTGGCTGTCCAGACCTGCTGTTTCTGGAGGAGACGATGAAACTCTCCTTTACAGAATGACCTGGCCCCAGTGAGCTTTCTTTCCTCACTGGCATTAGTTACAATTGCCCTAAACAGATCCCTAGCTGATGAGTTCTAGGTAGTTTTAATCCTTACAGCTGTAATTGGGAATGTACTCATTATCCATCTAAATGTCCTATCCCTTTTGAATACCAGCAATATGGCAGAATAATGAATTCTTTTCTTCACACTGTCTGCTTATTTTTATCACAGTTCTCACCAGTCAGCTCTGTTTCCTATGGCAGTTGTCTCAGCTACCGAGAAACACATAATAACCATTGGTTTCAAAAGATCTGACAGTATAAGGAAAAAAAAAAATCACTTAAATACATAAGCCATTGGATATGTGTTATAAATCAAGCCCAGTGCAAAGTTTTTGAAATCTGCTATGCACTTGAGCTGGTTTCTGAGAAGTGATTCTGCAGTCAGTGCAGCTCCGTGTAACATCACTGCCACTGTATTTCACCAGAAGAGATTCTGAATTTCCCACAAGAATTTCACAGGTGAAAGGCACTGCCCAGACTCTCACTGTCTGTCTCAGATGTTTGTGCAGGTCTAGGTCCCCACAACCTTTTCCTTTCTAGGAGCTGTTCCAAATAAAAATCATCCACTTCATTCTCTCCCAGGCAGTGAGGAATGATGCAAAAAAAAAAAAATCTTACTTTCTGTCTTTCTGCTGCTCTCTCTTCCTTACTCATCTTGTGCCCATATCAGAGAAAACAGCTTTCTGGAAGGAAAGGTTTCCCTGAAGGCAGGCAGGCAAGAAGCCCCTCCTCCTTCCCAGAGACACCAAGCTCAGGCCACACTGAAAAATTCCTTCTCCCAAGCAGTGCAAGCTTCCTCTGGAAAGGCACCTGCAACCCTGCCTTGCAGGACTGACACACACACACACACCTTGAAAGTCCCCTACAAAACACCCTATAGGAACAGAAAAGCATCAGATCTGGTCTCTATGTGAGAGCACCGAGTGCACATGTTTGGCTGTCACATCTAGTGACTACCAGGTTGGGTCTGTCAGTTAGCATCATCCTTGCAGCTACATTTCTAGCATCAGACTTTAGAGCCTATTTCACTACAGAATTAAGTCTGGGAACAGCAGCTGTCCAGTCAGAACTATAATTATACTTTATTTGCACGGATGTATTTCCCTTTTCCTCCTCCTGCTACTACAGCTTACTGAAGACATCAGCTAGACCAGTGTTTTAGAAACTAATAAATAAGGCTAGCAAGAAACCTAAGAGGGAGAAGGTGCTCAACCTAGCAGCAGTCCACCTTGCCTGATCTCCTCACCCAGCTCCACATGGAAACACCTGATTGCACAGCTGGCCGCAGAAAGCCACTTCACAGAGAAGGGAACGGCTCTGACATAGTGGCACATATTAAGAAGCGTAATGCCTCATCTTCAGAAAGTATCAGAAACACCAGCGATGCTCAGATTAATTACCATGTTGTAGCACAAAAGCCTGGGGCAGGGGGAAGGAATGGATGCTGGTAGCACCATACGCTCTGGTAGACTTGTAATTCTAAATGAGAAGATGCTTTGAATGTAACGTTCACAGAAGGTGACAGATTTACAGCTCCGAGAGGCTTCATTTAGCCACAGAACAGGAATAGCAACAGCCAGGCAAGCTCCCAAAGCTACAAACATTTGCACAACCCAAGACAGGTCCCTCAGCCCATCCCAGACACAGGCTCTCTGGAAATAGTCTCCTCAGGCTCTGCTATCCTTGGCATCTTGCCATGCCTGCTAATATCAGGGCTGCACAGAATAAACCTGCCTTGCAGTTTCCTCCTCTGAGACCCACCTGCTTCATTTTACTGGTCAGCCAGGGTTATAGGAGTAAACTCCTCAGAGGACAGTATCAAAGAGGAAAAAAAAAAAAAAAGGCAAAACAAACAAACCACACAAACCCACTAACAGTATTTCCAGGTATCTCCAAATAGCAGCTGCTAGACCCTACTGAGCAATGCTGATTTGCACTTCCTTCTGATTTGGAATCACAAATATCCAAGATGAAACTGAATCTTTTTCTGGGGCGAGGACAGGGCAGACACAAAGCTGAGACTCTGTTTGGGCTTGGATAACTGAGTCCGAAATTCCCCTCAGCGCTGCAGATCCTGCTCCACTGAGCACCACCTACAGATTTCCCGCACAGCTCAGCGTTGCTACCGGGAGCAGAGGATCTGCTTGTTTCCAGAAAGCTGGCAGTGAAGAGCTGCAGGTTTATAAAGCACAGTGACTCATGCAATAAGGGCAGGCCATGAATCAGTGGCTGGCTGTCGTTTGATCTATCCTTTCTAGCCAGGAGCAGACCTGATGGTGCTGGCTGTCTCTGCACGCTTCTTGACTCAACCAGGACACTATTCCCAGGAGCGCTGTGCCCTCCTTTTGTAAGTGGCACCTTGCTGCTCCCTGCCTTGTGCAGGGTAGCCATCCCCCTGCCATCACCGCAAAGAGCAGTTCAGGCAAAGCTGCAAGGAGCTGCCTGTTCTGCAGGGAGAGCACGGGAGGGCAGGAGACACCAGCGGTTTGCCTTTCCCAAAGGAGGAGGCCACGGGCACAGAGCCCTGCCCTCCACGGTTACAGCAGGAGCAGGTGAGCCACAGTCCCGCAGGCTGCTGACTACCACTAAGGCTCCAAAGGCAGCAGGTCCTAGACTGCACTTGAGCACTGTGTTGAGCATGAGCCTCACCCAAAGTCCACTAACGTGAGCAGGGTTTCTTGACTTCAGTCACTTCAGTCATCAGCCCCACAGAAAGGGCATGAAATATTTTTGAAACTGGATGAGAACAAGCAACATTAATTAGCACCCACAGCTGTATTCCATTCCAAAACACCAAGGGAAATGTTTATGCTGCATCACAGAGATAATTATGAACAAGCTCTTCCCTGGACAGAAAATGGTGAGCCATGCCACCTGGCTCACCCGGGTATACCCACCTGGGTGTATTTTCACTGTGAAGCTCATGTCTGATTAATATGTTCTTATATGTTCTTATGCACTTGTAAAGTGTTTACTAACTGAAAATGCAGCTAAAAGACCAAAACCACTGCCACAATGAAGCTCCTTTGGTCTATTCCAGCAGACAGTTCTTTCAGCAATAAGCTAAATATAAAGAACAGTAATCATGGGATGAAGGCAGTGAAATTTACCCATATAGTAAAGACAGGTATCTTTACATATAATGTGCCAGAAATCGGGCATAGATTCTTCCTACAGATTCTTTCCACACCACAGCATAAGAGAAAAGAAGATATCGCAGCCTAAATGGAACAAAATACACAAAGAGGCTAAAAAAGACTGACAAAGACAAATTAATGCAAGTGAAACAATACACAAAAGGAAAGGAGCATAGTTTAAAGATCAGTTCAATAAACTGCGAACTGAACAGCTTGAATTCAGTTCTCCACTGACACATACCTCTTGCATAGTTTCAGACAAGTTACTTATCCATCCCTTGCCTCTGTTCTTCCTTCTACAATGCAGGACACTCATCTCTCTCTAAACTCAGTGATGTTGTAAGGATCTGCAGTGGGAACTTTTGCAGATACAGGCATGACAGACTCCAGATAACTTTGTTGTATTGGTAAAAGTCCTATAGTAATGCCTTTTCACCACCTTAAAAATGCTTTTGCCAATATACATTATCTTGGCCAAAGAAGATGTACAACCTCTTTTGTGCTTATTAGAACCTACTCTCATCCCGAGAAGGCTGTCTGTTAAAGCTATAGTGGCAAACATTTACAGGGTGTGCTAGCCCAAATACATGAAAGATTGTGAGGTGCTTAAATACACTGTCAATGAAGTATTAGAGAACTGAGTAACAGGGAAGCACCTACAAAATGAAAAAGAAGGAACAGGAAAGGCTGACACACCCACACAACTCTATCTAGAAGAAGGTGGGGGGGGGGAAGCATTTTTTTTCTCCTCTGTTTGAATGCAAATCACAACCTCCCAGCTGTGTAGCACGACATGGTGCACGTGCTAAAGTCAGGTGTTAGCCATTCCAGGCCCAGTTTTCAAGGGCTCTGGTTTGGCAGAGGCTAAGGCTTCAGGCAAACTGGACAAGACTGCATTTGAAGTTGAACATTTAAGCTCCAATTCTGGGTGCAGAGCACTTGGGAACACAGGGCTTCACAAAGAGCTGTTCTGCTGTGCGGAAGCACCTAAAATCTCAATGGCAGGACTCGGTCTGGGATCCCCCATCAGACTAGTATATTTTCATTTGCAGATCCAAAGGCATATGCAGGCATGCACTACAACCCAGCTCAGAGAGCACGTGGCATGCACATGCACACACGCTCCTGCTTGCTAGACATTCATTTAGTCATCACAGACTTTGCCCAATACATTTGCCTCAACTTGCACGGTAACAAGAGTTAATTAAACAGCAAAGAAAGCCAGGCCTGCAGGCTTTTTCTGCACAATATGCCCTGAGGCAGCATCTGATGGATGATGAAGAAACTGAAGAAACATTGCCAAAACAAATGAAATAGTTCCCAGGCCATTAAAGGCAATACAAAGTAATGTTTAAAATAATGAGTAAGGGTAAGAAAATTGATGCCCAACATGTCAATGACATCTATTTCATGGGTAACTTTTACGAACAGAGGAAAACATCCTACAATGTATATAGCACTCAGCCTCATGTGACTGGTGGTAAGTGAGGGCTGAAGTGCAGCCCTCGGGCCTATCTTTGTCAACATACACAGGAAAGACTTGGCACAGAACAGATCCTCTGGGTGCGTTTTTGCTTCTATGAAAAAGTAGCTCCTAGGGGCTGCAAGATCAGTATTATCTGCCCCTTGTCTATGTGGCTACCTCAGACACTCACTGGGCATGCTGCTGGCCTGGAGGGCAAGGTGTGGTTACCTGCAGTCTGTCTGTGCTGCTACCCTGGCCAGCTGCATAGCAGATAACTGTGGCCCTGAGGCAGGTCCCAGCAAACAGAACAGACGTGATGTTCTTGGTATGCACAGTGCAGGCGTGGGCCGATAACCTGACGTATTATCTCCAGCAAACTGACTGAAGATCTCATCCTCCAGGAAGGCTAATCTCCAGCTGCTGGAAACATGACCTCATTGCCCAAGTTCTCTCTCCAAAAAATGAAAATATCACTACCACTGCTTTACCTACCCCACTGGAACATCTGCAGAAAAGCATCAAGCTGCTTATCAATTTGCCAGCAGATCTCACATAGCCCACAAAGCAGCTACAAGCCATCAGATAAAGAGCTTCTCCATTCTAAACTTGGAGCCCCCCACACCTAAATTCTTAAAGCTTGTAGGTGAAGTGCTGTGGTTTGCACAATTCCTATGCACCATTACCCACCTCAAACTCAGAGCCAGCATGGGCCAACAGACCAGATACTGACCTTTCACCACCAAAAAAAACCTCAAAGCACCAGTGCAAATCTTCAGTTCCCTGCAAAAACCTTTTTCTCCACGCTCTTTCTTGCTGTTTCTTGTCCTCTGTTGGCTTCAAGAAAAACAGCTGAAAAAGAAAAGAAAAAGTGAGACATAGAATCACAAAGCATGAAAAGTTGTATTCTGGGTATTAGAACCTGATAATACACTTGGCCATCAAGCCTTCCTTTTAATGATGGTCACATGGCTTCAGAATACACACCACAAGCACATCTGAATAACCTGGAAAGTGTGCATGGAATAACAGGGGAAACTCAGACTGCAGCAAAGAGAAATCTGAATGTTAGGAAGCCACCAGAATAGGTTTATATTCACGTCTGCAACATCCTGTAAATCCACGTTTGTTTCTATCAAGGCCGTGTACGCATCACAGTGACAATCCATTTTGGCAACAACAGATTAATCCAAAAGGATCTGGAAGTAACTCTATGAGAAGGCTCATAAAGCAAACCCTTCTGTGCAACGTGGTGCCCTAGCTGGTGACAGTGCTTCCAAGAGACCACCGCCCCTTGCTACAGCACGGGAGACATTTCATCACAGCCTGGGAAGAGCAAAGAGGTGAACAGAAGGGCTTACGATCCACAAGAAATGGAGCACAAACTAGGATGTAGAGAAAAAGGTGCTTCCAAGTCACTTTTTTTTTTAAGCTTCCACTCCTGCTGAAGCATAACTTCATAACATGGGGGAAAGAAAAGCCTGCTTTTGTAAGATATAGGTTCCCATTTTTTACACATATATTTCTACCACCACATTCTCAGCAAATCACCCTCATACCACAGAAGGCAGATTTGATTTTCCCCTGAAATTGGCATTGGCATTACTGGAATAATGCCAATTATTCCATAGGAATCTCCATTGGCACTGCTGGTAGCAGGACAGACAGAAGGGAAGGAAATACCAATTCTTCTTACCTAAACTGTCTGTTTGGATACTGAGTTACTGATGCTTTGATCTTCACCTTGATAGTTACTTATTTCACAGCCTAAGGCTTAAGCTCTCTTATCTCTTGCCTTCACTGGGAAATGCAACCATCAATACTTTCTGACCTGCCTGGGTGGGAGAATGGAGTGCTTGCAAACCACCTGGGAAGACTACAGGTTTACTTCTTACTATCGGATAAAATATAATACAAATCATAACCATTTTAGCATCCTTTTAACTTTAGGGAGAGTTTCTTGCAAACTTTGTTCAGGCATAGAGAGGCAACACACCTTCATTTACGATCAGATAGCATCCCCTAGGAAAAGGAATTCTCAGGTAAGTGCTAGATTTTTTTTTTTTAACTCACATTACTATGCAGTTTCTAAATCACAGAGAAGCAGTGGAAATCCCAACTCTTAAGGCATTCAGAAAAAGGCCACAGTACTAGAATCATAAACTAAACTGAAAGACCTGGCACACACTGTGCTGGACAATGGGTTGTTTAAATGAATGGAGACTTTTCTACACTGATGATCTCTTTCAGGAACTGCTTTAAAATAATATTTGACAAACAACCAGACAATTTCAAAAACACACATCTCTAGTGGCAGGTTTCACTGTGCAGACACTCACTGCCTTCCCTAGATAGGAATGAATGTCTCACATGTCTTTATCTCCTTCCTTCTCCTCTGAGAAAGAAACCTGCTCAGAGGCTCCTGATCTCAGTTCAAGTTTTGTTCAGCAGCTCTCTTGAGTATTTACCCAGATACTCCCTCATCGAGGTCTCTGCCTTGTTGCCTGTGCTTCCAGCAGTTCTCCCTTCGTGCACTAGCCAGGGACTGCTTTGGAGGTGCAAGTGGAGAGGAGAGAAGGCACAGGCAGCACAGCCACCTGCAAAACAAGTAGTAACTCTGAAGCATCCTCATTCTCAAGCCTGAGCCCAAACACTCTGAGCAGCCCTCGTCCCAACCATGCTGCTCCCACACTCCTGCCCATTTAGAAAAGAAAGTCAACCCAGGATACAAAGCTGAATGTTTTGTCTTCCATCTCAGCATGCCAGAACATGCTGGAAGTCAAAGTACTTATGCCTCCAGGGCTGGGGAGAAAGCAAAATGTGAACCAGTCATCTAGTAAGGCAAAGCAGCTTCTTCTCAGGAGTTTTTTTCCCCACTTACAGTTTCAGGCAGACAGGCAGAGCAGATTTGGGTCTAGAATCCTTCCCCCCAACCTTTAAATTGAAATTAAACATATTTAGTGTGTACAAAGGAGATTCTACAGACCACAGTTTGAAAGCAGTGTCATGCTTTATCTCCCCCTGCCCATTGCCTAAAGTGATTACATGCTCCTCAGCACAGGGAGCATTTTTCCTTGACTGTTTGTATGGTGCTTCAAGTGAAAGAACCTTGCTGCAAGCCCTGCAGGGGCTGTTGAGAATCAAGAAATATCGGGGGGGGGGAACGGAATTTCCAGCCACAACATTTGTTCTATCACACTTGTGCACAATGGTTCCTGGACTGGTCAGGTACATTCAGCAAAAAAGAATAACTCCTGGCCATCACCGAGGGACCCTACTTGAATTCATCTCTCCACGGGGAGAGTACCTTTCTGAGTGGCTTAAAAAGGGTTTGGGAGATGGTACCCTCGGAATCTGGGAGAAGCTCACCTCAGCACTTTCTGGGAATCTGGGTATCACCTCTCCAGATGAGTCAAAGACCTGCTGCCTAAAAAACCTGTCACCCCACTAGGTCTGAAGGGCCACATTTGCAAAAATCCCTTTTTTCTTCTATTGTGGCTCTAGCTGGCTTATTTAGAATATGTTTCTCAAGAGAGACATGGATCCTTAACTCCTACTAGCTATGATGAGAATCGGGTATCTGATGAGGAACTACATGTCTGATACACCTGAGGTTCGAACCACCTCTTCCAGCACAAGAGCTGCAAGAGTGCTCTCTTAGGATGAGAGCACTCAGCCCTTCCTCTCATTTTCCCAAGACAGTTTACTCCTCAGGGGAAGGAGTTACCGAAACATAAATAACAATGAGATTAAATTTAAACTCAGCAAAGATTTATATGCTCATTGCCACACACATTCCTGTGTATTAAGTATTTTATGAGAGGTTTATTCAAACCTGGGAGAAGTGATGACTGGTTGCAGGATCCTTGAGGCCAAAAGGGACTTTATAACCAATTTTGCAACCATTAAAAAAAAAAAAAAAAAAAAAGAGAGAGAGAGAGAGAGCAAAAGAAAAAGAAAGTGCAAGCAAGCATATGCAGGAGAGTGCGTGTTTGTGCTCTACAAGTGTTCTGCTCTAAAGGAAACAAAAGCTCTTGATAAGACTTTCTGGCTCTAAGAACACACAGAGACAGCCACATTCTCAGACCATGAAGCCACAGGCCACTGCTCCCAGAACTTGATAATGTGGAAAGCAACAGGCCCCTTCAAACACACAGGCCCTGGTTAAAATGGGAAGGCAGGCGAGAGACAGGCACTCAGAGCTTGATTAACGGGAACTCCTTCTGTGTACAACATCACTACAACATCATCTTGTATTTCATAAGGCTCCCTTTATCCCAAGGGATCCCAAAGCACTCTACACTATTTATACACAGGAACCACTTCAGTGGCCTTTGAACTGGAAAGAGGAACAATAACAGCCTTTCTGCTCTCTCACTGGAAGCGCCAGAAATCAGTGCCTAGTGTGTGTTTGCAGAAAGCTCACAGCAATGAGGGTTTGCCATGACTAGGAACAGTAGTTCAGATAGGTCAGGCCTAGCTAACAGACAAGACAAACTCTGTGTTTACTGCAGTCTGTTATGGGTACTGGGTACTTTTAATTTTGTTTTCTATCTCTGATCATTGGCACTGGGTTTTTCTTTTAAAGCAGGAGTTTTAAACCACAATTCCAAGCAGAAGAGTTTGTGCAGAATCAGCCTTCCTCCTGATTGCTTCGTATTAATTAGCTTATCACTCTCCACACAGCTCCCAGAAGAGAAGCAATTGGATCCTCAGTGTTTACAAGGAATATTTGCATAATCTCCGCTCCCCTGTAGCCATGACAGTATTAGGACTAACCCAATAACATTAAACCCACCTGTAATAATCCTCCCAGCCATTCATTCAATAATTGTGTACATGAATTCAAAGCGGTCTCCAAAAACCACGGTGACTAACTATTTTATTCCTCTCTATAAAAAAAAACATTTTGTATGTAGTGGATTAAGCTCAGTGCAGAGACATCTGCCACTGTCAGTTTACCATTGCTAATCACTTGGGTGCAGTGTCTCTTTTGTAAAGGTCCTTTTAGTTTCATTCCCTGCAGATCTTGACATTGTCCAGCTGACTGGTCCAGGTCCCCCTGCCCACGATACCAGGTGCATACCCACCACAGGCCACCCTCCTTATCTCACTTATTCACCACAGGGTACACTTCTAGCCTCTCAGTGACATAACATCCTATATAATCTCATAGCCTCAACGACCATATAACTCCTAAAAGCTTGCAAAGAGAAAAGGCAGCAGCATCTCCACGCTACATATAAGAGTGCACAGAGATTTAGCAACTGGAAGCAGAGAAGGCTTGGATGCTGTTTCCTCACATTTCAGGATTTATACTCCAGCCATGGAACCATTCTGTCAGCTGGGAAACCACAATGGAGAGCAAAGATATAAAACACGAAGACTCCAGGCTAGTGATTAGCACTTCTGTGCAAGTGCCCTTGACACTTGACTACAGACAGGCTCAGCAGTACACGAAGTGGTGCACAGAGAGCCAGCATCAGCTTTAGCTTTTGTATAAAGTTTGTTCTGCTTTAATCAGATTGTTGCTGTTCACTTTTTCTGCAGTGGAAACAGGCAAAGCGAAAGTCCCTGGAGTCACACACGGATCTCTCACAGGAAGTGAGTCTCAGTTCTCTAAGGACTATATTTTTAAAGCAGCTGAGAAGGGATTTGACAGCAGAAGCTGAGGTGACATTCTCATCACTTCAAAACCGGCGCCAGCTACGCCAGAGACAACCTCAGACCACATAAGCAATAGACTTGGTGTCTGCAGCACTAGTAATAGGGCAACACATTCTGGAACACGCCAGTGCACTGACTGGAAAGAGAAGGCCATGCAGCCACAGAGCAATGCTACACTAGAGTCTTACCTTAATCTGGCAGGCTAGAGAGCTATCAGTGATGTCTCCTCAGGGGCTGCCCTCCTGCCATCAAGGGCCTCCTCATGCAGGAAGGCTCTCACATCTGCAATTAGCTATTTTTCTAAGAAGGGCCTCAGCAGAGGCCAGCAAGTGTCTTCTGACAATCACCCTTATAGTTCCCCAACCTCCATGTCTCCAAGGGGTTTATTTTGGAGAAACCATTAAATGTTTTGAGAATCTGTCTTCCTTTCCAGAGCTAAAAACACTTTACTAGAAGCAGATCAAATATCCAACGTGGCCAAGGACAAATTAAATGATGTTTCATTTCCTGGAGCTGTAAGTCCAGTCCATAGGAACGCTCTCCTGTTGCTACAGAAGCAATGCTGAAAACAATGCCCAATCAACGCTGCATGAGGCTCACTTGAAAATGATTGTTCTTTCAGTAAAAATTAAACAACCCTGGGCCAAAAAAATAAAACATCCTTCTCCTTTCTGCCTCTCTTGTGGAGCAGGTTTTAATGACTGCACCAAAACCATTTATGCAGCTGTTTTTAGAACAGCCTGCAAGCTTCACAGGAAAACGTCAGCACATGGATAAATAACTGGAAGGCACGGGCTGTCCTCAAGGCAATTACTTGCTGGCCCAACATCACGGCTGGGGGTAGGGAAAAAAAAAAAACAGTCCCTATCCCTGAAGCATAGTGCAACGAGCTGTAAAGAAATCCTCCAGTCCCAGGATGTCACCTGCTTCCCTGAAACACCTGGCACTACTTCTCCCTCCCAGGCTGCATACAAACAGCACCAGCAGCACCGGGGCTTCGCTCTCAGACCTGTACTGCTTCCAGAGTACAGAGCAGGAGCAGCCTGTGCAGCTCTCCAGAAAGGGAACAGAGATACCATCGGTGGCAAAGCACTCTGGACTTTGGCCAGTCGGTTTCAGAGTATTGTCTGCTTCATTACAGCAAACAGGAATAAGCAACTGGAAAAGGATTCTGATAACAGATATAAGAAACAACCTTTGCAGGATTTCTTAGCCAAGAAATTTCTCTGGATTTCTCCATCCAGCCATCCTGGCTACAGGGATTCTGTGCATTAGGTACCCTAGAACTGCATGAACATGCCCGGTGCCCGGCCTCCGCACCGCTCTGTAGTGCCCCATGAGGCGTGAGGGCACCTGCAGGCCGCCTACAGCCACCAAGAAGCAAAATAACAAACCTCTCTTTCCGCTGTGCAATGCAGCAGGAATAGGGGATACAAATTCCTCCCTTCTGGATTCCACCAAGCTAATAAGAGACACTGACATTCACAAGCCATGACTCATTCCGGCTGTGTCTGGTGCTCCAGAAGTCTTGCTCATGAGTTGGCATGCCAGAAATGCATGGCTGGCATCCACAGGCTGCCTCCAAAACTGTACAAATTGGACCAAAAATGCCCTTCTCCCATATTTTCTCTAACCTAGCAGCACAACCAGAGAGGAGGAGAGCCCTCCTTGAGGACAAACCATACAGGCATCGCTGCTGCTCTGACACATCAGCAGGTCACAGGGCAGCAAGGCCCAAAATACAATCCACTTCACAAACAACAGAAATCCCTCCCCCAGAAATTCCTGGCCCCAGCCACTCCCAATCACAGTTTTAAATGAATTTTGCCAGTGAAAGAGCCAAAGAATCTGTTATTTGTACAACAGCTATGTCTCAGAGTCCAAGTCACCAATTTTGCAAAGCTGCAAATCTTAGCCCCAAGATCTCAAAATTCATATATACCAGACAGAGCCAGGGCAGCCACTACTAGCCTCATTTCCAATAGAGAAATTTCACACTCTGGTGAAGTCTAAAGTTGAACTAAGGTCTAAAGCCACCAAAACACACGACACCAAATTTTGTGGTCTGCCACTCTTTGCAGACCCACATCTCAAGGTTTGGAAAAGAGGCTAGATCCCCCCTTAAACGTGACCTTTCATCAGAAGTGGTGATCAGCGACTATAACATAATGAATTTGAACCGAGGGCCCGTAATCCCAGTGCTGGTATTGCTGATGGATCCAAGGCCCTGCAAAGCGTTAGTGCCAAGAGCAAACATGTGCATCATCCATCAGTGAGACAGGTACTAAGAATTGAAAGCCAATAAAGAAGTGGAAACCCATCCTGCTCTGAATCAGCAGCACTCAGGTCGAAACGTGCAGGCATCTACCACCACAGCTCAGCCGAGCACCAGCTGCATCACATACATCTCATGCTTTAGCCCCCAAAATCTTCTTTCTTTCTATCAAAAAAATCTATCTATCCTTCATTCAGAAAACCCGTTTACTGGCGACTCCTGCGAATTTGTAAATGACACCAACTTCCTCCTGCCTACAAGAAATGCTCACATTCTCCCACATAAAGATATGTTCCAGAACAAGGTATTGGACATATCTTCACCCATTTGTAAAGCACAGACAGATGTTTCACTTACAGCATCTCCAGCACATGACTCTTTCCTCTCGGCCTGCCCCGTTCCTGTGGGGACAATGACATCTGGGAAACGCATGACAGATTTTAGCCCAACTCCACTGCTTTTAAGCCCAATTTTAGCCCAACTCCATTGCTTTCACTTTGCAACCACATGGACAAAAAAATCCATCCAAGCATAGGCACCTAGATGGAGCCTCACAGCTCTTTCCACTGTTTCACATTCTCCCCACTGCTCTGTTAATCTCTTAGCATAATCAAGAGAGTTGTCCCTTGGAAAACACCCGCCAAAATGCACTGATTACTTTAAATATCTATGGAAGGAAAAAGGACTGGTGACTGGAAGAGCGAACTTTGCTCCTTCTGAATTTAGATGTAGTATCGACAACAGATAAGGACTAACATTAGATCTAGTACAGGCAACAGATAAGGAACAACAGTCAACACCAAATGTTTTATGTCACCGATTTCTGGCTCAGTTATTCCTTACAAAGCCTCATTACTGCTGCCAGGGCCAACCCTTTGATGTGAACACCACCCCTTCCAGCACCGCCTTCATTTCTCATTTCCTGCCTTTCTTATAGATGTTTTGTCTGTGCTTCTCTCTGTGATGCTTCCTGCTTCCTTTGCACTCCCTCTCTCAAACACACTCTTACCTCTTACGCACATACAAGCTCAGCACCAGATGGACAAGGATGGAAAAATGCCATGGAGGTATTGCATCCTACATGGATACAAGCACTATGCTGTTAACCTCCACAGAAGCACTATGCCGTTCACCCCCACAGAAAGTAATTTCTGACTGCCCACCCTTACTCTGTTAGACCAGTATCCACTGACCGAATTCATTGCTCTGCTGACAGACTGTGGAGACCACAGGATGCAGCAGGGCCCAGTGAAGAGCTGGACTCGCCTGCAATGCTCCAGTTGCGAGGCTGATCCTTGCCAACCAGGTCCAGCAGCAAGAGCCTTTGGCAGCACGGGGAAGGACAGCGCACTCGGCAGAGCTGTCCCAACACCTCGTCTGGATGCCACAGTCCAGCTGCTCCTTACCTCCTCCACCACACTGAGGCTACGTTTCCACATAGGAAACGGTCACAGGTTTGAGCAACAATTATTATTAGCTGAGAACAATACAACATGCCTCTCAGGAACTCCCTATGGGAGACAGATAGCACTACATCACCCACCTCCAGCTAGCATTTTCACTTGATAAAGAAATACAAGCAGCTTATTTCCACCCCCTTGCTGAAGAATCTCTCACACCCATCAGCAGAAACTTTAGGAGGCCACACTGAAAATATTCTCTGTAGAACCAAGATTTAGCCTGCGAGTGCCTTACTGTACTTGGAGAAAAGCAACATTACGGGTGGCTCAGCACAGCAGCAGACAAGCGGAGGAGTGAGTGTGCCAGCACTCCCTCAGGTTGGGTGCCTCATCTGTAGCCTAGGGAATGATGAGGCGTTGTGGGAGAAGGGAGAAACATTCTGCAGCCAAGGAGGGACACAGGCAGTGGCTGGCAAAGGGAGACAGGGCGCCAGGCTGCACTAGCACACGTCATCGCCACAAATACCAGAGCTCATCAGCAAAGCTGGCAACACAACAAGTGGCTATCAGCACTCGCGAGCCAGCGGGACCGAGGCGAGACAGCCTGTCTCTCCTGCACCACGCTTCAGCCTGACCACATGAGCTGTGCTTTGCTCTCAATAACATCACCTGGCAGCAAAAGAACAAGCAATGCTGCAAAGCGCTGCTGCCATTCATCTCACACGACGACACATTAAGTATCACCGTGCAAGGCCTTAGAAGGCAGGAAACACGGTCATGTTTATCTCAAACATTGACTTATGGCAAATGACCTTGCCTTCGTTTCCGGTCCACTCCCATGTTGGCTTGACACTTTCATACAAAAAGATTGGGAAGGTTAAGTGTCTGTAAACAAAAATTATTTTTAGGTTGGTGTCACTTAATAACTCAGTCAATAACTTCTATATCCAATCTAAGAGAAGGACAACCGCATACCAGCTGGGCTGTCACAGTCTCTCTCAGTGCACTGTCCCTAGGAGCAAGCCTTCCTGCCACAGACCTGCCTTGAGACAAGAGAAAGAAAACTTGACTCTCCGGCATCCACAAAGCATACAGCAGAAAGGACCGACTCCATCAGGTTCAGGACTGCAATGGCTGAAGACAACACAAGAAAAGACATGGGCAGACACATCTTGTCTAAGTAGGAACACCAAACAGGAAACCAATCTGGAGAAGAGCTGTCGCGTGGGATGTTATCTCAAGCAAGCAGAAGTAAGGCCATGTTTACTTCAGCCAACGTGCAGCTGGGACTACCTGGACCTCCCACCAGGTAACCAAGCCCAGAGATTCTCCCTCATCTCAGAAGCACTCTAGTAAGAAGGTTAGCGATTACTTACCAAATCTGAGACACAAGAAAATACATGACAAGTTTGGAACGAAACATGCTTTTTGCAGAAATATGACATACGCACAGAAGGATGTTTGGGTCAGGGACTTAAAGGACATCATCAGGAAACCATAAAGAAAGAATAACATCACAAGATCATTACGTGGAAGAGCCTCAAAAGAGTGCCAGATTCTCCCACTCACTCCCAAGCTTTCAGCAAGGCCACCAGACTGGAAAAATGCGACATAACTGACAGACAGACTGAAGATCTACATACACAGGGCAGCATTATTGCATCTTTGACAGTGGTCTGCTACTAGATGCCTATAAAACCTGCAGTTATACTAAGAATTTTAGACTCAAGTTGATGCCAAGGCTAGTAGGCTTCTGTAACACTTGCTTTACTATAACTGTCTTCTGTCCACTAGGAATCCTGCTTAGCTACGTTAGCACTGAATATTGTCTGTGGCCAGAATCAGGGTTCAGACTTGTTGGATGCCGAGACGTGTTTGAGACAGTTTCCTTTTCTCTTCATTTCAGACTTGCGAACATCTCGGAAGACAAACGTGTTATGCTCTCTCCATTACAAGCAGAGCTTTTTTGGTAGTAGAAGTCCCGCAGGATTGAGATGGTCATTTATGTCTGAATAAGACAAGTTCACAAAGGTACCAAAGTGGAATCTTGTTATGCCAAAAACTTCCCTGCGAAATTAGACGATGGCCTCACAGATGGCAAGGACACACTTTTTGGCATAAGGGACATTTTTGCAAACTAGTTAACAAAATGGATGCTACTGCGCACTACCTCAGAGGGATGATATCATTTTAATTAATCCTTGGGCTAACAGACACAACTTAAGACACTCTAGGAGCAAGAAATGAAACCATGTAAGGGAAAGAAGGAAGAGAACCACTGTAATTTAAAGGATGCTACAGAGTAGCTTGAAATAAAACTATGGTGCACCAATAACCCATGAGCAGGTCTGATTTAGCTTCCAGAAAGCAAACAAAGGGGAATATAGCCTGGATTTTCCAGCAAATAAGGCTCTCTCTTCCTCTTCTGCCTCTAACGGTTCTACAAGTTAAGCTTTAAGGACACATCTTACTTGCACAAAATCAAAATGTAGTCAAACATGAGACAGAGAAAACAAACACGATTCCACAATGTTGTGGCAACATTCAGAACATCTTTCTAATCCACATGGCAACATCTGGAACACCTTTCTAATGCACAGACTTTGCAAAGCTTCTGAAACTCCAGCAACAAATAAATAAATAAATACCTTTAAAAAATGCAAAACCAAAACAGTGGAAGTTCTAAGAAGTGCCCTGCATTTTGGGCAAGAAAAGCAGCCCTGCGGCTGCGGGCTCTGCGCTGCGCCCGGGGGCGGGCAGGCAGGCCGAGGGCCCTGCTGGCTGCTCAGCGCCCCGCGCCGCTCGGGCGGCAGCGGGAGCCGCTCCGGACCCTGCAGGTGCGCGAGGCCCTTCGCTCCCGCCGCCCGGGCGGTGCCAGGAGCCGCCGGAGCACCTGCCCGCGGCCTCGGCTCCCCGCTCAGGGAGCTCCCTGGGCATCCTGGCGGGCAGCGGCGCAGAGCTGCGAGCCGCGGGCGGATGTTACTACTTGTTGCTGTTAATCACTGCGAAAAGCCGCTAGCCGCTGCCGTGCTGTTACCACTGTTACTGCTTCTGGCCGTAGCCCGGCAGGCGCCGCTCCCCGTGCGGACACGAGCGGCCGCGGCCCCGGCCCCGCAGCGCGCTCGGGCGTGGCCCCGTAACGGCCCCGTAACGGCCGCGGGGGTCCGCGCGCGCCGTTAACGGCCGCCCCCTCCCCGCCCGCGCGGCCGCCATTTCGGGGCGCCCCGTCTCACCTCCCGCAGCGACCGGAGCGCTCGGCGCCACCTCACGCCAGAACCCACCGCGCGGCGGGGTAGGAAGCGGCGGAGGAAGAAGGGAGGCAGGGAGGGAGGCAGGGAGGGAGGGAAGGGGGGCGGCGCGTCCCGGCCAGCCCAGCCCGGGACGCCCAGCGGGCGCCGCCGCCCCGA
>VWPW01017233.1:2950-17248 GCA_013389825.1 Crypturellus undulatus
GGGGAGGAAAGGAGGATCAGCCCGTCGACTGACCCAGGAGTTACGATGGATTCTTCCTTCCTCCTCCTTAGTCTCCTCAGGCAGCGTCCCGACCCGAGGGGAAGAGAGGGGGTTCAGCCCGTCGACTGACCCAGGATTTACAATGGAATCTTCTCCCCCCACTTCTCATCCTTAGTTCACCTTTTATACTTTTCTTTACATTCAGGTGGAGCTTGAGTGACTCTAGTCATACTTAATCTTGTTATTGATTGGTGAAAAAGTTTCTCGCTTTCATTTAAAGGTACAGTCAATCGAAAATTTAGGGCGCATGCTCAGTGAGGAGTGGTCATACCTCAGAGGTGGGTAACTTTTGGGATGGAGGTGTGCGTTGGCATTATAATGAGCAAAGTTCGAGCAAAGTTCAAGCAAAGTTCATCCGAAAAGAGTGATTTGCCACCCTTGCTGGCTCAGCACTGGACATGTTCCCATATATCTCCCGTTGGGCAGCTACTGTGCGGCTTATCAGCAGCCCAGCACAGGGAGTGCAACAGAGTTTGGCCGCGGTGCCTTCACTCTGCTCCATCCTCCGTTACTCCCCTTTGCAGCTGCGAGGAGGGCAGATTGTTTTGCCCAGGGAACCGTGGAGGAGCAGAGTCCGTGCATACCAGCCATCCTGGAAGCGGCAACTGTGTATCACCCCAAGCAAGCTGCTGTAATGCCAAAACTTCTGTTAGACCCTAGGTTTTCTCTCAAGTTTCCCCTTTTCCAGGCCATTCTTCCACAATGGCCCACGTGGGACAGCTAGAGCTTTCCTCTCAGTAGTGCATGTCCATGGCCGGTTCGGTGATAAGGAGGGTGCCAAGCAAGGAGGTCCTTGAACTGGGTCTCAGGACCCTTCTCCTCAGCGTCTTTGGTGGCAGATCCCTGTGGGACTCGGCACAGGCCATGTTGCCTCGTGGGAGCTCTTGGTGGAAGGGGCTGCTGACCTGTATTGCTCCCTGTCTTTGGCCTTGCGTGGGGCAGGGGTGTTTCTTCACTGTTTGTGCCGTGCCAAATGTGTTGTGGCTCTGACTGACACAAAGCCCACAAAGCCCTTCTGACACAAAGCCCTTGCTGCTAAGCAAGAGGCTGTGGGCTCAGCCCTTGGGTGAAGCCTCAGGTTGGTGGCTGTCACGCAGCTGAGGCAGAAGTGGCATCAGGTGCACAACCCAGCCCAGGTTTTCCCCAAGGGGCTGCTCAGAGCGGGGCTTTGCGAGTGGCTTCAGCGACCAGCAGGTGAAGTGAGGCCCTCTTCCAGGAAGAGTTGCTGCTCTCTGGGTTTTTGCTTGTTTTAATCCAGGTTAAAGTGTAGACATGAATGTTGCTCTTCTTTGCTCCCAGCGAGATGCTGGCGTGGGCCAGTGCCCAGATCCACTGCCAGTTCCACACAAATGAGAGCCACGTAGCACTTCCCCCCTCGGATGGCAGCAAGCCCGACGTGCAGGCTGAGAATGAGACCGTCTTTGTCCCCAACAGAGGTGAGTGCTGCTCCCGTGGCCCTGGGAAGAGAGTGTGAGGGCATCGCAAGCAGGAGTCAGCCAAAAGTAATGTGTGTCCGCAGGCAGCGCACACAGGCATAAAAGGGAGGTCTCTGTTGCTTTCCGTGCACAATTCCTTGGTGTGTAGCTGCTGCAGGACCTCTGCACCGAGATCAAAGCAGTGCTCAGCTGGGGCAAAACGCGAGGGTTGGAGCAAAACATGAGGGTTATCAGTTGAGCTGTTCTGGGAATGTCTCATGATCTGCCTGGGGAATGAGATATTTCCTTGTTGGCTCCTTCTCCTTCCTGTTCCTTCTGGTGAGGGTAACGTGCAGGGCCTCGGGCAGGGTGAGTGTCACTTCCACGTGGCACAGAGGCTGTGCAGTGCTCACGTAGTTTTCCTCTCTTCCAGGAGAGCGGGGTCAGTGTATCCTGTCCACTCCACCGAAGATTCTCTTCTGTGACTTGTGACTGGATGCTGGCGAGTCAAAGTCCTGTGAGTCCTGTCTTCTCTTCCTCTGCTCAAAGTGTTCACCTCTTGGGAGCCCCGCTCTCACACCAGCTTTGCAGACCTGGGTGCTGCAAGTGGGAGACCCGATGCTCACAGAAAGCCAGGTCCCTTGGTGGGAGTGTGAATGCTAAGGAACTGCTCCCTGCAGCATCATCCAGAGTTTGTTCTCCAGCGTACCAGGGCTACATACTACAAAGTGTCCCTTGGTTCTGCCCTCTGGTCTGTATCCTTTGCCACAGGTCTGTTGTGTAGCTGCAAGGCATGAAACACTCTTGAAGTACCTTTGGCTGCAGCTGAAAGAACAGAAACACCTACCTGCTTTTCCCTGCCTTTTTTTTTCTCTTTGGCTGCACTGGAGCATTCTTGGAATTTAATGGCATCCTCCGAAGGTCCACGCTTCTTCCGAAGGCTATGGCTGTTCTTCAAATAACAGTCTTGCCTGTCCTGGTTTTCCTGACTTTTCTGCCACAAAAGCAAGTACTTCTGATCTTCTCCAGCTTGGAGCTCTCCATCCCTTCAAAACCCTTCAGCTATGTTCTTCCATTGGGTCCCCTTTCAGCTGCTCCTTCATTGCTCCTTTTTTAGATAAATTTTCATGGTTTCACAGAGAACCTCTCGGTTGGCAGACGTGTGACTGAGCCTGTCGTTTCTTGGCAGACTTCCTTTGCATTTCAGCAACCAGTGGTCCTGCAGTGGCTTAAGATTAAGCATCACAGGCTCTGTGCATGGTCAGGCTCTTCAGCTTGCCCTGGGTATGTGCTATGTCTGGGTGACAGATGTTCCTCAAGTCTCAGAGCCCAGGAGCAGAGATGCGGTGCTGGTGGTGGAAGGGGGGTCTGTTGGAGCGTTCGCCCCTGGGGAGGTGAGAGCAGAGCTGCAGACAGGACCAAGGAGACACAAACTGTAACGTACTGTTTCTGAGGCTGTGACCTGCTGTTATTTTAGGCCCTTGGGCCTGACTGGACAAAGCAGCAGACAGGGCGAATGGCCGTGGCTCGACCAGGCCATCAGCAGGCTGGGGCAGTGCTCTCCAGGAAGGTGAGCTGGGTGTGTGTCCTAAACAGCGACCTCAGTTATCCAACACGTGGTCATTTACCTCCTGTTCCTTCCCTCCTGAGTGGGAAGCTGGCCGTGCTGCAGCAGAGCCAGAGGCCCCGTGTTCCTGAAAGTACCTGTGCCAGGGAAGAGGAGGCAGAAATCTCCGATGCCCTGAGTCTCACCGGGATCCCCCTGTGCTCCTTGCTGCTGGCAAGTGTTTGCCTGGAGCATTTGTTCTCCAGGAGCAGGGGGAGCCCCTTTCCCTGCAGTGGTTGCAACAGGCTTGGAAGGGCCTGGGAGAGCCTCTTGTTGTCAACAGCTTTTCCTGGCTCTGGGGCTCAGGTGGTTGCAGTGGATTATAAGGGGATTTCCTTATGTGCTGGCCCAAAGCTGTTCAGCCTGCAGCTAAACTAGCCCTGGAATGTCCCTCAGAGGGGATGCAGCGTGTGGCGCGCGCTCGCGCTGCCCTGGTCATGCTGAACACAAGCAGCCTGTGACTGCCTCGCATTTTGACACAATCCCTGAGGAGAAACACAGTGCCAGCTACACTTGGAGACATTTGGCTGCATATTAACACCCTTCCCCTTGGTTGTACAATGCAGGCACTGCTCAGACGCACCGGTGCGATGCTACCGCATGTGGCACAGCTTTCTAGCACCTGCCCCCTGCTCCTCTCCCACTGTACCCTGCTCGTGTGGGCAGCTCGCTGCAGCAAGGAGGTGATCCCAAGTACTTCTGCTTCCTTCCTCCGCTTACAAGCAGAGCCAGGCTCCGCAGGGGCTGGGCCTGTCCCTGATCCCACAGGCCTGACTCTGCCAGGCTGCTTGCACGGTCCTGGATGCTGCTCGGCCTGCAGCTGGCACTCACTCGCGGATCATTCCTGGGGGCTCTTGCCAGCTCCGTGGAGGCAGAACTAAGGCTGTGTGGGTGTGTATCTTAATTCTTCATTTCCTGTTTTTCAGAAATTTTGACTTTTGCTGCACAGTTCAGAAAGGCAGAAAAAATACCAAGAAATCTTAATTCTGCTACAGTGAAGTACTGTTATTAAAATATACTCAGAGCTGGCACATTTAGCTGAGGTTGTGTGAGGCTGCTTTTTGATAAAAGCCTCATTTTCAATTGCCTGCAAGCTAATTCTTCCATATTTTCCCTTGCTATGGTACCTATATTTTGAAGTTGACTCACCTCTCATCACTTGGACGCGTTGCCCAGACCACGCTCTTTAATTTTGTCACCAATAGACATTTTCTCAAGCCCTCAAGTAATTTCTGTGGCTTTTTGTTTTTGCCTCACTTCCAGCTTGGTCACACCTTTAACTATTTGCTGTATCACAGAGAGAGGAGGAAGCAAAGGCTGCCCAGGCACAGGCCTAGGGTGCAGCAGGATGGGCAGGGAAGGCACTTGGAGCACCAGGGATGTGTTTCCTCATGGGTCCAGTGTTGAGGCTGGGTCTTCCCAAGTCTTGGCCCTTTTGTGCTAGGTAGCAAGCAGGGATGTCTGCCTGGACTTGGAGATGTCCCTGGGCACTGCAATCTGCTACAGCTCACCTGCCCCTTCCTGTGAAAGGCCATGTTTTCATCCCTGTGAGGACAGGTCTCGGCTTTAGCTGCACCCCTGCCTTGTTCCCGCAGGACTCCCTTGCTCTTCTAGGTAGGAGAGCCTGGCCATAGAGCTCTAGGCACTACTCTTGGTTTAGGTTGGTTTTCCTTTGAATCCTGCTTTTTAAATCTGGAAGTTATATTTAAACGTAACCCTATCTTTTAATCTAAGCCTCAAAGTTTAGGATGTGCCAGATTTGGGGCAGGATCTGCGGTTCAGCAGCAGGATGCTGCCTTTCCTCTGGCAGGGGGTATCTGCGTCACGGTGGGCAAACCAGAGGGAGATGGAGACTTTCCACCCACTGTTTGCATCATTGCTGTTATGCAGTTTGGGAAGGCTGTGGAAGGGCTCACACCATGCTGGGATTCATGCGGTAGATAACGGGCTTTGAGAGGGCCGAGGGCTGTGCAAAGCAAGAGGCCGATGTCTCGGAGGTCACAGGCTCATTCAGAGCCAGTCTGTGAAGGGGGATACTCCGTAGGTGACTCTGAGGGTTAACTATTTCTGGCTACTTATACCCACTTTGGCACACAAAGGAAGCAGGCAGAGGCGAATTCAGGTTGAACTTGTGATGAGTAAGTTGAGTCCTCCTGTGCTCATGTTCCCAGGTTTTACATCTTTCATGTTCTTTTGAGGCAAGGCTGGTGCGTGTGGTTGCAATGCAGAAGCAGTGTCCTTAGGGCGGCAGGTGTGACATGGGACACTGCAGCAGGGCATGTGCTCGGCCTGCCGAGGGAAAGAGGAACTGTCGGGAAGTGCCAAGCTCTGCTCCCTGCTCAGCCCCCTGCTCTTCCCAACCACCAGAGCAGGGAGTCTCTGGCCAGCAGCTCCTGGAACTTCAGCGTGGCCTTGGAAAGCAATCCCTTCTGCGTTCCTTGCAGATTCCTACTATGAGACACTGCCCGTAGATGGCTTCCGGGGACAGTCGGTGAAGTACGTGTACAAGCTGACCTTTGGCTGTCAGCGCGTCAACTTCCCCATCAAACTCCTGTGCGTGCCCTTCCGTGTCCTTGTCCTGCACGGTAAGGCCACAGTGCTGTCCCTGCTCCGGGCGCGGGCCTGTCCACACCCTGCCCCGCTGACTCTCCTACCTTCTCCCCAGGGCTCAAGGATTACCAGTTCCCGCAGGATGAGGCTGTTGCTCCCTCAAATCCCTTTCTGGAGGAGGAGGAGGGCCTGAAGAAAGACTCTCACCTCCCGGACCTGATGACGGAACTGCTCATGGTGGCCACCTCCCAGCGCAGCTTGCGTAGGTCATTCTCCCTGCTTGATCCTGCTCTCTTAGCCTGTGCCTGAGGCAGTCAGTGCCTGTGGGCCTGTCCTTGTCACTGAGTTCCCAGCTCAGTGCCGTCTGCCAAAATCTCGTGCTAGTAAAACAGAGCTCCGACTGGTGCTGTGGAGCAGCTCCATGAGGACCTGCCCGAATCAGCTTCCCCTACCTAACCACACACTGTGTGGTTTCCTTTTGCTCCCTGCAGGCTCCTCTCCCTGCAGGGACCTGTCCTCCATTCCCAGGCAGCAGTTGTGGACTCCTGTCAGTGGGCTCTGAAATGACCCCAGGTTGCTGCACGGAGCAATCGCCAGGCTGCAACCTGTTTCCCTTTGCTCTCTGCACAGACCTGTATAACATCAGCAACACTCACGGGAAGATGGGGACCTTCTGCATCTTTAAGACGGTGTATAAGGTTGGGGAGGACGTCATCGGGACATTTAACTTCTCTGAAGGCGACATCCCCTGTCTGCAGGTCAGTGCTGGCAGGGGCAGAGTTGCAGGAGTGGGAGAGCGAGCTTGTACTCAGGATGGCAGTAAGCTTCCCTGGGGTGTCTAGTGAGGCCTCAGTGGGACCCACCTGAGGTCCTTTTGGGGTGTGAGGTGGGGAAGGTGGCACCCATCTGGGGGATGGGAGACTGGCGGGCTGTGAGCGGTGGCCGTGTGAGTGCCTTGCCCTGCAGTACTCGGTGAGCCTGCAGACGGAGGAGAGCATCCAGGAGGAGTTCCAGCGGTGCCGGGGGCAGCCCGTCTTGTATAGCACGCACGCTCGCCATCAGGAGGCCTGCCTGCACATGGCGCAGAGCAGCTTCAACCTGTCCGTGCCGCTGAGCTCCATGCCGGGCTTCACCACCAACATTGGTGAGTGGCCGCCATGGGAGGGAGCTGCCCTGCTCGGCTCACAGCAGGACTGTAATGTCCCCTTGTGTAAGGGGCAGCCCTGCCTTGTCATCACAAACCCTCCACAGGGCTGTGTGGTGTGGGAGGGAGTGGGGCTTCTGCAAGCAGGCATATTAGCTTGCCTCCCTGCCAGGACAGCCAGCGCTGACCCACTTGCTGTCCCTGTCCTTTGTGGTGTCAGCTGCTGACCCTGCTCTTGCCCACAGTGTCCCTGAAGTGGAGGCTGCACTTTGAGTTTGTGACCTCCAGGGAATTGACAGGGACTTGCGTGGTGCGTGGGAGCCAGTCGGAGGCTGTCACCTGGACAGGCGTGGAGCAGATCCAAGTGGACACTTTCAGCTGGGACTTGCCCATCAAAGTCCTTCCCACCAACCCCATCCTGGCCTCCTACGTGTCTCAGTTCTCCAGCACCAACTCCATCAGCATCTGAGCGGGCAGAGCTGGTAGGAGCCTGCAGTGCTGCAGGCAAGTGCAGATGGCGGCAAGACTGTGGGCAGCAGTGCCTTGGTGCATCCCTACCACGGAGGGTGCCAGGCAGCTCTGCCTGCCCGAGGCAGAGGAGCTCTCCACTTGCTGCAGTGCCTGAGCTGCAGCCCAGCAGCTGGGAGCCATGCACTGGCTCCCCTTCTTACCTGGGGCATCATGCGAGTCCCGGCGCTTGTGGAAAGGAGATCTGCCTATCAGGGAACAGCCCCACATGCCTTTAGCCCTCAGGGGCCTTCCAAGAGAGAATGGCCCAGCCCAAGGAAAGGAGAGTGGAGCTCTTCTGGTGAAGCCTCGAAGCAGCCCTGTGTGAAGGCTGTGTCCCTGCTGCGGGACCCCACAAGCAGAGTTCTCATTTTCGGGTGATCCGTGCTGGCCACCTGAGTGGGTGGGACACTACTCGCCGGGGAGACTCTGTCCTGGTGCATGTGTCCTGCACCGTGGAAGGGCTATCTCATGAACCCAGCTCAGCACCCCTGTCACCCCAGCCCAGGCAAGGGCTGGCCAGCCCTGCCAGCGTGTGTTAGTGTTCGGGATGTAACCGAGTGCTTTGGCGTGGTGCGGCTGAGCGAGGTGGCAGCATAATGGTGTTGATCCAAAAGTAAGAAGTGCAGAGGTCTGGGTTCCCTCTTGGTCACAAAGGCATCCTGCAGGTCTCAGGGTCCTTCCAAAGCAGGAGTGAAAATGGATGCTGTGCATTCCTGGAGCTGGGCTTGAGTTCAGGTCTCCCTGCTCAACAGCCTGCTCCGTGTTTCCACCAAACCTTTCAAAGAGTTTTCCTCTATGCATGGGAATCTAATAAACATCTGAACATGCAAACTCCATCTTGCAAAGTGCCTTTTTCCCAGCCCTGGTCCCGCTGCCACAGAGGAGGGAGATGCAGGGTGTCACTGTGCCTCTGGCTGCACATATGAGGGCTGGAGGGCGTGCATCTCTGCCAGCCTCTGTCTGCTTCTTCGGCGATGGGAAGCAGGCCCTGCACGATGCACATGAGGCTACTGCGGCTGCTGGTGACAAGGACCATCAGGAACGTGCCCTTCTGCTCAGCCCTGTCCTGAGCCCTGTGGGCCCCAGCACGAGCAGGAGCCACTTGTTCTCCCGGAGGCTGGAGCGTGGCAGGCGCGAGCCCCAGCTGCAGGTGTGTTAGACCAAGGAGACAACACTGGACACCTGTTTGTTGAATACATTTATTGCAAGAACAGAAACATCTACACAAGGCACAGTGGGGCCAGCCAGGGGCTGCCAGCTCCACCGTTGCTCATGCAGATCACTTCAGCTCCCCAAACACGAGCGGGGCACTCTGGCTCCCCCGTCCCACTCCCCACTCCTGGGGAATGGGACAGGCTGCCTGGGGGAGGCTGGGGACACTTTCTAGTGGTTTCCCCCCATGTGCTGCTGCCTGCCCAGAGCTGGCTCCATTGCAATGTTGCCCAGGGCTGGCATGCAGGGCCTGGGGCTGTGGGACGTGTCAGTGGTTCTAGAAGAGGGTCGTGCCTCTTGCACTCCAGGGCAGAGAGGGGCTGGCCGGGATGCGCAGGTCCTGCACCCAGGGCCTTCGGCCTCACAGCCCCATTGGGGACGTGTGTGCCCTGGCCGGGCGCTTGGCCCAGGTGGGAAGCGAGGAGCCCCCACTTGTGCAGGGCCCCCTCGGCATGCTGGCTCCTGGGGATGGGGCCCACTTCAGTTCTGGAAGCTGGAAGCAAAAGCAAAGCCGTACCAGGGCAGTACTAGGGTGTAAATGTCAGCTCAGTAGAGTGGATAGTGGTTTCCCTCGCAGGTGGCCACAGTGCTGTCTCTAGGGGATGGGGCAGGTGTGGCACATGCAGGAGGCACGCGCTGCACTGTGGAGGCTCGTGCTGCAGGCACCAGGGCCTCTATCTGCTCAGCCCCGTGTCCAGCACCTTGTTGCTTAGTGGCTCCACAGTGCTGACTGAGCCCCACTTGTGCTCCAGGCCCTTCATGCAGGGCAGGCTGTGGTTGGCCTTCCGCACCATGGAGATCTGGCAGGTCTGTGAGTTGTAATGAGCCTCACACCAGTCGGGGAAGTCGATGGGGTGCTGGGTGCTGCGGGAGAGGGCACAGGGACATCAGCTGCGGCTGCAGGAGTGATGGACACTGGGCTGCTGGCAGGAGGCTCCTTGCAGTGCCAGGCGCTGCCTGGGCCTCAGCTCCTCTCATATCTCACAGCCCAGAGCCATGAGCGGGACACCCACCCCACCTGCCCTTGCTGCGCTGGGTGCCCCAGGCTGTCCCTGGCTCCCCACCTGGCAGCGTGAGTATCACGATCACCCTGCCACCCTTAGCACCCCAGGAACAACCTCTGCTTTCTCCAACCGCCACCCCTGGAGGCTGCAGCGTTTCTTGGCCATGTGTGCAGCCCCCAGTCCCGTGGTGCTGCCCTCACCGCTCGCTCACGTCTTGCAGCAGCCCACACCGACGGGGTGCAGGCAGGTGCACAGCAGGCAGTTGGTGCTCAGCCACGACTCGCCCAGTGAGAACTGCTTCCCCTTGTACTCACAGGGAGCTGGAAAGCCAAAAATGGCAATAAGTCAGTGCCCGGAGGCGTGGAAGCCTCCTCGGCAGTCCTCTGCCGCAAAGAGGGGACACAGTGGCATCGCAACATCCCGTCTGCTCAGTGGTGCAGAGGGTACTCGGTGTCCTCTCCACTCTCCTCAGCAGCCCATCTCCCTGCGCTCCTGCAGGGGTGGGAAGCCGGAGTTGCTGCCAAGAGACGTGTTCCCAACCATCTGCCCCGGCTATGTCCTATACTTTCCCCACTGCCCTTGTGGCCCTGGGGCTCAGGGCCACGGCGGGTGGCTCTTCAGGCACATGCCATGCCCATTCGAGCACCCTGCACCTCTGAAAGGAGGTGGCACCAGCAACACAGGCAGCCCTTGCCTTTTGCTGATGATCCTGCATGCACGGCCCTGCCAGGAGCTCTCCATGGCCCAACAAGCAGTTTCTCAGCCAGAGCCCTGAGGAACTGTTCTGTGGTTTATAGACTGCTCCTTCCAGTCATTGCCAGCCTGGCACATGCTCCCAAGCGCAGCACGGCCCATAGTGCTACAAGGGACAGCCCAAGAGCCTCGTCTCAGCATCCCACGTTCCCAGCTCACCTCCCCAGGCCACTTACCCTTAGCCTGGAAGTAGCATTTGGCCTGGGAGCCTGGCAGCTGGAGGAGCAGGGAGAGCAGCAGGCAAAGCCTGCCCCAGACACACGCTATCTTCTGTGCTCTCATGGCCATGGCTGATGAGGAGCTGGGCTTCTTCGCGGTCCTGCTGAGATTGTCTTCCCTCTCTCTTCCCTTTGCTCCTCCCCCCCCCCTTCTCTCTCTCTCTGCCTTTTTAGTGCTCTTCCCCTGATCCCAAGAAGCGATATTTATAAAGTTCAGCTTTACGACCCTGGCCACCAGCTGTGCCCCACTGGAAAAGTTGTAAAACTCATTTCCTGATTTGAAAGGCATGAAAACAAGAGGTAGGATCAAGATTTTTAACAAGCTGTGAAAAGCTGATTCATGCCCTCCAGAAATGTCTCCAGTTGGAAGCCCCTGTGGGCACAAGGCTCTGGTGAGGAGAGATCCAAGGGACCCCAGTGGGGTTGCCCTCAGCAGGGTCGCAGGCGCAGCAGCTGTGCGCATTGGAGCCCTTGGCACAGCACCAGGAGCAGAGTGCTGGACTCTCCTCTTGGTCACACTGAGCCCTCTCTAATCCATCAAAACAGCAGAGATCTCAGGAGCATCTTGCCTTGCAGGGACCTGAGTGATGTGCCAGGGGAGGCACCACGTCGGATGCTCCAGCCCAGCGGTACCTGGGTTGCCTGGTGCAAGAGCAAGTAAACTGTCCCTCGCTAGCGTCATGCAGTCATGCTTCAACTTGCCGTGTGCCAGCGGGACATGCGGCACCTGGACTGCTGTGTCACGGAGCCATGCCGCCACCCCAGGGCTTGTGACCACCAGCACATCCAGCCACCACACCGGCACGGCCTTGGTGGGCCTGCCTTGAGGTGTGAGGAGCACCCGGCACAAGTTTGCCCCTTCTCCAGACCTCCGAGCGGAGTCGGTGGGTGTCTCCCTTGCCAGGATGGCTTGGCTGCTCCGGCCAGGCCAGCCTCACAGCCCTGCACGGGCTAAGGGACGATGGCCGGTTCCTGAGGATGAGAGCGGGCTATACGGCAATGCCCATATCATGGGGTGGGTGAGAAAGGACCTCATAAGGCTACCAAGCCCCCAGGGTCTTGCAGCCCAGCCTGTGAACATGGCAGTGGCCAAGTGCAGCCAGAGCTGAGCCGTCCCTGTCGGGGACTGGAGACTAAATCCTGCAAAAGCCATAGACAAGGCAAGATGTGCAGGATGCAACAGGCAGGTAAGAAACTAGGGAGTGAATGTAGGTTTGGATCATTGACCAGATAAGGAAACAAGGGGCTTGGCTGGAAAGCCATGAGAAGACCCCAGAGCACTGGGGAAAACAGGCAGCACACAGCACTGCCACCGTCCCATCACCACCCCTAAGGAAATCCCTTTCCCAGACTGGCCCCATCCACAGCAAAGGGATATGGTTTTCAGTCAATGGCCAGAGTGGCCACAGAAACAGGACAGGATTGTTACAAAGGGCCAGGAGGCAAGGAGCCGCGGCCACACATCCCTGGGCGCCTTCGAGGTAAGTGCTGAATTGCCAAGAGAAATTTGCAGCCCTCTTCAGAAGCCGCTGCCAGCAGCAGGAAACAGGAACCCGGGGATGGTCCAAGCGCAGCTTGACCAGGGATATGCGTGAGGCTCAATATCCCTTCCAGAATTTGTGTTGGCACTCGCTATTATAGCTGGATATTTTTGTTATCCGCATAAATGTCCAATGCCTCCTTGAATCCTGCTAAATTTTGGCTGGGATGTTTTCCTGTGGCAGCCTAATTAATTAGGGAGTGAAAAAATATTTCCTTTTATCCGTTTTGGATCTGCCACCTGATTTCAAGGCAAGTCCCAGCCAGCGGAGCAGGGTCGTGATGTGCGTTGAGGGCTTGGACACCAGCTGACCCAGAGAAGAGGACTATGTGCAAGTACAAGATCATCGAGGCCAGATTGCAGGGGACGGGATGTCAGCTGGGCATATTGTCGTGTCTGGGATATTGTCATTGGCGAGTTATTGAGACCGGGAGCGTAGAGATGGGCGCTTCCCTGGGGCTGGATGCTGCTGAGCTCCCTGGACAGGGGACCCTCTAAAATCAGTTTGCCAGATGCACAGAGATCTCCTGCAATAGCATGGCTTTGCTTAAAGTGTGTATTCCCAATCACAACTATTAAACTAAGGGAAAAATGGAGAAGCAGATGGCAGCAAGTAAAACATCACTTGGAAAAGGCTGATAATAGAGAGGAGAAGCTCAGGGTAGCCATGAATAACTTACTGACCACAGGGCTGCAGGCGGGAATGGTTAAGTGTATCAGCAATGAAGAAATTTGCCCTTTGGTACAGAGCTGTTACTGCACAAGGCAGATGAAAGTGTCCGTCATTGAGGCAGTAAAGGAATATTCCTATTGCATGCATGCAAAGAGAAGTCTGTCGTGCTAGCAATGAAATAACCCACCACCATTTCATCATCGAGTAGAGAAAATCCTGAACAAAAGAAGTATTTTTAATTTGGAGATCATTTGCCCTGGTCCCCAAAATCCTCAGAGTGGAAATCCAGGCCCCAAGGAAGGCCACTGCCTCTGCTGTGATGGGGACATGGGAAAACATTCCTGGGATTTCTGTAGCTCAACCTTTGCAGTTTCCTAATGAGAGGGTTAAGGTTAATATCCTGGTTGCAGCCTATGGGCATTTTGTTGAAGTGTTTAACTATATAAATATGGAGGGCAAGGAACAGGGGAGTGTGCTGATAAGGGGGGAACCAGAGCAAGGATGAAGGGGGCAGCCGGAGGCATCTGATGATGCTGGCAGGACTGCGTGGAGCGGCCGGGTGGCGCCTTGCCAGCTGTGCATGCCCTGCTCCATCCTGGGAGCTGCTGAGCACCTGCCTGGCCCCAGCACGGTGTCCCTGCAGTCACCAGAGTGTTTCGGTCCAGCCTGGAGCTTGGAAAGCAAAGGTCAGAGCCAGACTCGGTGCCCAGGACGCCCAGCTCAAGCATGCACGGGATGCACGAGGTGGCATCGCAGCCACTGCTGTGCAGGCTTGGGCACCGCAGAGGAGCTGTCACTGACCGCTCCACGTCTACAGCAGCGGTGGGACGGGGTGCCGAGGGCCTGGTGCTGCCCCATGGGAGGCACGCGGGTAATAAACATGATGGACACGTTGCCATTGGCAGGATCCAGGAGGATTATAAAACCTGAATTTCCAGAGCTTTCAGATGAGGCTGCAGTTGCAGAGCAGGAAGCAAACAAGATCCCGGCTGGCATTGTGAAAGCAAACACCATAAATCCGAGGAAGTGCTGTGATTGATGTTTTAGGCACTGGAGAGCTTGGCTCCTGCTCCCCACAAGCACTTTGATTTTCTCTCTAAACAAAACAAAGCAAAACAAAAACAAACAAACAAACAAACAAACAAAACCCCAAAACAAAACAAACAAACAAACAACAACAAAAAAAGAGGAGCAGAAAAAAAAAACAGCTTATCACCAGGCCGAGCTGGCTTCTCCTCAACCTGGTGCCAGTGCTGCCCTCAGCTCTGCAGGGTGTGTGTGGCAGTGCAAGGGCAAGGGCAGGGGCAACATCACTGCACAGAGCTTGCAGGATGGACTCTCTGCGTCCCCAGAGGTGTCCATGGCCATGAGAGGAGGGGACAGATACACCCTTGCAGCAGGGACAAACTGCAGCGTGGCTGAGACCCACAGGGCACCAGGATCCCAAGCGCTGGGTAAATGCACCAGGATGGAGATGGGCTAGTGGCATCTGGGCCCCTGTCCTCCTCCCTGTGCTCGTCATGGCGTGTGTCTGCTCAGCACAGCCATGCTTGGGGACAGCTGCAAAGAGTGTGTAAATCATGGGGGGCTGTTGCAGAATGGTGCGAGGATCG
>VWPW01017234.1:0-38049 GCA_013389825.1 Crypturellus undulatus
ACCCAGCTCGTCCAGCCAGGAGGCTCATGCTAAGACACCAAGTTAAGTGTGAGCTGTCCGTGTCCAGGCTCACGGGGCCTCTCTGCATGGGCACAAGGACTTGCAAAACCCTTGGATCTGGAGAACAGGCTGTCTCCAGCTTCTGCGATAGCGCAGATTGCGCAGGGCCTTAACACCTCCGCTCTAAACACACGCACCGCCACGAGCCAAACTGCAACCGCAGCGTGTGAAATCCGGCGCGCCAGAAGCCCGCGGCAGATGGGTACTTGAGGCAGCGTGTCTGCAGCTGCCTCGCAGCCCCGCGAAGCAAAACTTTGGAGAGCCAGCACAAGGCCCCGCGTGATCTCCGGCGGGCAAAACCTACCTCCAAGCAAAACCCTCGTGGCCCGGGGGAGAGGAAGGATGTTTTTCTGCACAAGGAGCCTGTTTTGCAAAGACTTGTATCAAAGGGGGCTCTGCTTCTCCTCGCATCGCTCTAGCAAGCTGTTTCGGTGCTGAGCATGGCTGCGTAGGCTGGCTGCATACACATGGCTTTGCTGTCTGATTAGGAGGTAGAACAGTAAATCCTCCTGTTCAGAAAGGGGAAAAAAAGACAGACAAGACAAGAAAAAGGCTGTGTGCATGGCCTGGATGCTAATGGGCCTTCTCTGCAGCAAATGCAGACAGGGCTTCAAGGTGCCAGAGGAAATAAGTACCATCATCTCTCTACCTATGAGAAAAGCCAAAGTCAGTGCCACGTGAAGCACCATTTGCTGCTCCTTAGCACTGCATCTGCCTTCCCTTGGCTAATTGTGCCTCGTGTCCCTGCCCGGGAAGGTGCAGTTCTATGTGCAGGTGCCCATTAGGGATTTGGCACCCTTTTAGGTGAGCAGGACAAGCCGTGCATCTCAAGTCATGCTGCTTTATGGTAGCTGGTAAAAAATAAAGCCTTGTGCACACGCAGCTATTACAAGCAGTGCAGAGGATTTATGACTAAGCGGGGTGCTTTCCAGGGTGGGCTGGCCACGGTCTGACGAGGGCCTTTTTATAACTTGTTATCAGCTCCCACACAGACCAGGTCCATCTGTTACTTACTTTGACCCGAAACACTCCTCAGCTTTTGTTCCCTAATCTCTGGCTGCACATCTACATTGTTGTAGAGCCCACCCGCGAGTCAGGGAGGCGCCGGGAAAGCCGGGATATGAGGAAGGAATGCAGCTCTGCCCCACACTTGGACGCCCATCCAGCTCCCCGCTGCCTTGAGGCAGCTCGGAGGGGCTTTTAACCTGCCACTTGGGTGCCAGAGCAAATATACGGCCAGGTCCCCCTGGGCTGGCACCCAGGTCTTGCATCTCACCTTAAAGCACTGCAGAAAGTGCCACCAAGGGACCTCAAGCACAGCCGCGTTGACATGCGGAGCAGGGAGCTAACGCGATGCAGCACCAGCAGGGTATCACTCGGCAGTGCTCCTGCTGCACAAAGTAACCATCCAGAAAGCAATGATGCTTAATAAGGCATGTGCTTTACAGCAGCATTCCCACGTGGCTTAGATGCAGTTTGAATTTCAAATCAAGCAACAGGCTAATGATGACGGACACCTCAAGCAAGGCATATTTTCGCTGCATTAGGGGGTAGTAGTTTAAATACAGCTATGTGGTTTCGTACGGCTTGCACCAAGCTATGCATTAGCTAAAATTACTGTATCAGAGAACTGTAATATCAGCAAAGCAGCACTGAAGGCTTTCCCATACTGTAGCATAGAGTACTGGCAGCAACTGATTTGAATTTGTTGCCGGTTGTCTTTTTTTTACCTTACTTTATATATAATACTTGAGGAATATTTTACCTCCTCTTATGCCTGCCTAGAATTTTTAAAACAGATAAAAGACTAGGATGAAAGGAGATGGAAGGTGAGGCTTTATGTCAAACCCAGTAAAAGGGGGGATAGAAGCTTTAGCACAGTTAGCTGCTTAGGAAAGCTGCTATTTTCTTCTGTACTTTCAGTGCATCATTTCAAGTGATTCAGATAACATGAGTCACAGTAAAATGCATGGGCTGGATCTCTCTGACTAGAGCAAGTGCCCTAAGAATATGCTATAGACTTCCCTGCCTTGTGCCTCATTCTGCATGGGAGAGCTGGCGGCATTTGGGACTCAGCTGCACGTGTGGCTGAGTGTACAGGACACAGGGATCTGCTGGGTATGCGGGTGAGGCTGCTCTGGAGAGGAGTACACGTCTCTGCAAGGCCAGTCCCCAGGCCCACGGTGCTGAGGCCTTTGAAGGGAGATTTACATAACCCCAAACCATCAACATGTCTTTGCATTGAGCAGAAAGAGGCCTCAAGGAACACTTTGGAATACATTTTTTAAGGGATGACAGTTACCCACTAATGATGCTTTAACACACACCAAACAAAGCAACCAATAGTGCAGCCACCCAAGAGCTAGTGCTGCCAGCAGCAGCGAAATCCGACTTGCACAGATTGCCCTGCTGCTGGAAGCCGAGCCTGGAGACAGCTGGGAAGTGTTGGCTTTGAGCACATTTCTCCAGCCTCCTGGAATCTGGGGAAGGAATCTCCCAAAGAAGTGGTAAGAGGAGGGGGAGAAGTCATTTTCCCCCCCGCTGCTTTACCATCTTTGTTGACACTTAGGATTTTTCTCTCCCCACACAGCTGTAGTTTTCCTGTTATTTATAACATGCAATTTGCAGTGTTTTTGTGCTGCACACAGCAAAACAAGTCTGGTTTAGCCCGCAGTCAGTACACACAATAATGCAAAACTCTCTCACAGTCTCCAACATCTCAGCTTCCATCTAAAATCTGTTGTCACATGCTCTTTGGGCCTGAGAATGGACCTAAGTCTCTTCCATTTAATGAGTAGGAAAGATCCTGCTGTGAATAATTCCCGAGAAACCAGATGGGACTGGAGTTTGATGCTCCTAGAGTGGTTACCTACTTCAGATGAACATAAATTTGGGATATCACTATCTCCACCTTTCACTGAACTGAGATAGCAGCTGTAGATGTGTTTTAGTCTGTCACCACGCTAGCTACTTGGCTGGACACTTTTTCTGAGAAAGGATCTCTTATAAACAAGAACATAGGATAAAAAACTAACTGCTGTTATCCAATTTCCTTTAAGGAACAAAGCAGTCTTGACAGTGTCCCTCTCCCTCCCTGTTTTTTCTCTAGCACTTGAAAAAGACAGGCTTAAAACATATGTTGGTACAGACCAGATAAACGCTGTGCAAGCTGTCCTCTGCAGCACAGCGAGGCTCCATCGTCATCTGCTGCTTCAGCTCGTGGAGAAAGCAATCATTTCGAGAAGTGGTGGAGTGATGGGTTCTTCAGTGAAGAAGGTGCTGGCTCACAAGAGGGAAGAGCCTCCAGCTTTCTTCCTTTTAAAACCTGGGTCAAAGACCTCGTGAGAACCACCTGTCCCCCATCAAAGAGGCAAATCAGGGTCTCCACACTGAAGAGGAGTGCTCAGCTTGGGTCATCATGGAAAAAGCGCTGTCAGTTGCAGAAGCGGGAGTCTCACTGCAGTGAGAAGGCATCAAGTGACTTCTTTGTGTGCAAGGTGTCAGCACGTTTCAGGAGGGTTTTCCTCAGCTCGTTCCTTGTCTTCTTTTGCCCGGTTTTGCTCAGTTTAGGGAGATCTGTTTAGGCTCAGGAGGGAGGATCACAGCCCCGGGTTTGCCATGTGCTAGTTCAGGTGGAACATCTGGATGGAGCAGCAGAGATGCAAAGGAGAGCAGCGAGTTCGTGCCATGGGCTAAGCCCGATGGAAATGAACTCTGCTTCAGAGCAGAGCAACTTGCTCCTGGCTGCAGAGACCCTCCTGATTGCCACCAACAAAGCCTGGAGCACCCTCTTTGACGTGCTGAGAGCCAGCTCTGACTCTGGGAGACTCTGGCTCCAGCTGGGAGTCTGTTTTCTCCCGAAACCCAGGCCTTTTGTGATTTACTTACCCCACATTTTACATTTTTACACTATGCCTAAGAATATTTAAATATATAATTGGTGAATGTTAGAGAGCTGGCACAGTTTATCTGCTTGGAACTGGCTGGAATGCTGGAGGTTGCTCTGCTTCTTGTCTTTTCCTGATCATCAGATGCATTTGGAAAATAACGTGTTCAGTCCTGGAATATCAGGATGAGAATTCCATCACGATCTAAACAAGCATAAGGCACAAGGAAATGTCTTGAGCTGGCACTGTTTTCCCACCGTTATAATTGCTCCGTTTAATTGCTATTTCTAACAATTGCATTTTCCTGTATTTCCACCACACCTCCTAAATAAACTTAGGCCTGCTGGCCTGGCACTGGAAGCCAGGAATAGCTTTTATCTAAGGAAGTTCGTCGTTGTAGCTGGCCGAGAAGATTTCTCAGCAGGCAGCATGCTTCTAGCTGGGTGACTTATGAGCTGTGCTATTCCTTATTACCTTCTGTTTGTTTTTCCAGGCTGCAGACTCTTGGCTGTGGAGCTGACATCCAGCAACACCAAGCCCGTGGTGCAGGAATTCCAGAGTGAGTGCCGCGGGGCCGCTGGCTCCGGAACACAATCGCTGCGCTGTCCCTCTGCCGGGAGATTTGCATCAGTTTAAGCAATTGAGAGGAATTCTGCTTGTTGCTTGTGGGATCTGGTTTCTTGGGCGAGGCAGCAGAACGGGCTGTTTGAGATTCAGAGAAGCGCTTAAGAATATGCCTTTGTCTCCCCCTGTTTAGCAAAGCGCTTGATTGATAGGGTTTATTGGAGTCCCATGAAAGGCACTGGCACAGCAAGGTGTCTGCCTAAGTGCTTTTTTGAACCGGATCCCGAATGGAGCAGAGGCAGTCACATTACAGTTAATACGGTGAAGAGAGGCTCAGGAAATGTATATTTTATCTTGGCCCTCTTTCAGGCCTGCAATGTGATACAGGGCAAGGCGCCTCGCAGCGCTGCCGCCGTCCCCTTCTGCAGAATGGAGATGACAGCGCCCTGCTTCAAAGGGGCCCGGGTTTGCTGAGTTCATCCGCGATTCCCGGGTCCGATAGGAGCAGGAGGAGCCGAGTACCTGAGCAGACACCTCCCAGCGAGCTCCTGGGTTCGGCAGCCCTGATTCACACCGTACGCTCTGATTAGCAGCAAGGCAGCGCTCTGGACTCACCCGCTCATATGGTCTTGTTTGCCCTGCGTTGGAGCCTGCAGAGAACAGTGTGTTCGTTTCTCTCCGTAGTTGATATCTGTACGGCTATTATTTTTGCTGGCCAAAATCCATCTTCCCCAATAGCTCCTGGAACGCAGCAGTGTTTCTGTTTGTGAGACAGATGAAAGAGGAGGTCTTGCTTTGTGGGCAGCGTCTCCTAATAAAACAGTGTGCAAGACGGCTCAAAGCAGAGCAAAAATACAGCTGCTTGCTATTAATCTGTGTTTCCTTTTTTTCCTGCTGCTAGGTGTTGAGCTGTCCTGCATCATTAAATCCACCGTAACAGCATCTCCCAGAATTGAGTGGAAGAAAATCCGAGATGGTGAAACCTCTTACGTCTTTTTCGATAATAAAATGCAGGGTATGAAGATTCATTGTTCTTTTCCTCTTGCTTTAGAAACAAGTAAAATTGAGAGCAGATAACTGTAAAAGGAAAGATCTTTGTTTATCTGCTTTCTCCTGGAAGGTTCTTAAGACACCACCAAGTTGCTTTCAAATGGTTCTGTTGACTCCAGAAAGGAGCCTGAATGTGCCTAAAATTAGCCTGTATGACTATCCACATTTTTTTCTATCTCTTTCTTATCAGGAGACTTTGCAACACGTGCAGAAATTCTGAGCCGGACGTCACTGGTGATTAAAAATACCACGCGGATGGACACTGCCACATACCGCTGTGAAGTGGCAGCACCTTCTGATACTAAAACCATAGATGAGATAAACATCCAACTTACAGTCCAAGGTACTGCCTGGGGCCCATGGAACTTGCTGTGGGTCTCTCCAGAGCTGAAACAGTGGGGCTCTCAACACAGTCGCAACAGACTGAAACTTGTTTAAAGCCAGCTGGAAGCAGCTGAAAGTTTTTTGGTGCCTTTTTAGCACAGTCAGTTTAGACCGTGTGTCAGAAATGATCTGGTTCTGCTCACCAGGATGATTCACGTGTTTTTTTGTCTTTGCTGCAGTGAAACCTGTGACTCCTCGCTGCATAGTGCCTAAGGCTATACCTGTTGGTAAAACAGCCTCTCTTCACTGCCACGAGAATGAAGGTTACCCAAAGTCCACGTACAGCTGGTACCGCAACAGCGAGCCCTTGTCACCCGACACGAGGTCGAACGCCAAATTACAGAACTCCTCCTACACCATTAACCCCACCACTGGCACTCTGGTAATGCCCTTACAGATAGCATTGGGGTGAGGGGGCTTCTAGGGTTGCTCTTGAAAGAAAAAAAGATTCTTTCACTTTACATTGCATGGCACGCAAGCGATAATTATGCGTTCTAGGATCTGGGTGACTTTGGGACGGGAAAGATTAATATGATGGAAGGACATATGACCCGAGCTGTTTGATTTTGAGGCACTGCCAGTGTCACTTGCCTTTTTAGGAAGATGAAGAAATGGCTTCCAAGTCCCCCTTGCTGTCTTGTGCTCCTAGCTGCTAAATGCTTTCGGTCTCCCCACGTTCTCTTTCCCCTTTTCTCCCCTTCAGGTCTTCCACGCTGTGCACAAAGGCGACACGGGCCGCTACTCCTGCATCGCTACCAACGACGCGGGTTTTGCCAAGTGTGAGGAGCAGGAGATGGAAGTCTGTGAGTGCCTCTGCAATGTTCATATATCCTCTTTAATATATTACCATCACTGTAAGGCAAGAAGATTCCTAGACCATATAGTCTTCCCAGATTTCTTATAGTCCCAAGACTGGTTCTTTTCCAGGAGAGTATCAAGAAGGGTCTTCCGCATGGCATTTTCAAAGCTGAATAGCATCACGTGAGAAAACTTGCCAATAGGTGCATTATGGATCTCAGATTTCCTAAGTTTCCTGATACCAGTACAGTCAGTCCCTATTGCTGAAACATCCCTTTTAAAAAAAAAATAGAGAAAGTCAGACATGAGAGTAAGAAAAAAAGCAATTCTAAAAATCAGGGAAAACGTTAAAATATTGTTCAGTTTCATGATCAGTTTTGTCTCAACAAACAAGCAGGGACTGGAACGCAACCAGTCCAAGTCTCATGAATGGAGTGATATCAGGGACTGACCAGATCCTTATGAATTCTTGGTACTTGCTTAGAGTAGTTAAGAGTAGTTTAGTGTGTTAGATTAGGATATTACAACTGCCTTAAGAAAATACTGGATAATCTTTTCTCCTTGCCAGATGACCTCAATATTGGTGGCATAATCGGCGGAGTCCTGGTGGTCCTTGCAGTTTTGGTGCTCATCACTTTTGGTATCTGCTGTGCCTACAGAAGGGGCTACTTTGCAAACAGTAAAGAGACTGGGGAGAGGTAAGCTGGAATTCACAGGGATCCTGTACACATCACCTGGCATAAAGTGGTCTGAAGAGGGGGGCAGAAGTTCATGGCCAAAATGTATTTCAGGGCATGACTTGGACATATTCCTTACTAGTCCCCTATAGGATGGGCATTACAAGTGGAAGAGTAACCTCCCTGCAGAAAATCTCACTAGTTGTGGCTGGGATTAAAAATGGAACATTATAGAATGTGCACTCGAATTTTAGAACAGTATTAGGATTTAAAGTGGCAGTTTCTCCAGGGATCATGGATCCAAAACAAGCCTTGATATCCCTACAAAATCTGTGGAAGAAATACCATATGTACAAGTAGGATTCTCCCCAGATAGATTTGTCTACTTTAAATGCTTTCTTTTAATTGTACCGCTCTTCCTATATTCTCTTCTTTCATCTCCCCTCTTTCTTGTCCCAGAAATGAGATCTTTTCCTTTATTTCAGCTACAAGGCTCCAGCAAAACCTGATGGCGTTAACTATATCCGAACAGATGATGAGGTAACAAATGATTTGCATTTAACATCTCTCTATGTAGGAGAGGCAAAGGACTACAGGCTTTTTTTAGGGAATGTAGTCTTTCTTCGAGTGGGCACTGCTCAGAAGCGAGCATGTATAACAGAGAAAACAGAAGGGTAAAGGCTGAGTCATTTCCTTAGAAAAGATGAGCAGTTTAAGTTGTCTTAAGTGACTGATGCCAAGAGCTATCAAAAGCAGCTCTGTTCTGTCTCAGTTATCTCATGACTTGACCCCCTTAGGATGAGTTTCATTGGATTAAGTGGGCAGGCCATGATGCTTTTATAAGAGAATTTGCATTTTGGGATTTGAATAGCTCACTAAGCTTAAGATCAGAAAAAAAAAGCCTCTCTCTGTTAGCAGAGATACTGGAGAGGCAATGAGAAAGTCCACTGCTATGTCTTGGCATGTGAGGAGGGCATATGTGCCAAGCAGCACCTGACTGGTATGACTGGTGTCTCCTCTTCCTTAGGAGATAGGAGAGGGTGCTAGCGAGACCCAGTGCTCAAACTGACATGAACAGGGTTTACTTGTCAAGGGCATTTTCCATTTAGAGGTATTATGGAAAAAAAAAGAGGTGCCTAGAAAGCCATGAGATCCTTCCAACACCCAGAACTGTTTTGTTGCAGGGTGACTTCAGACACAAATCTTCGTTTGTCATATAAGATGCCAAAAGAATATTGCAAACCAGCAAAAGCAAGTGTGCAAATACCTCCTCCAGGAACTCAACACAAGAGCAAAAGATGAAATAAGTGCGCTTGGAAGAGTTTGGAACACACCAGGACTTGATAGATAGCTATCTATGTACCTTTTTTTCTTTGCCAAAGTTTTAAAGTAACTCCTCACTGCCCAGCCTGCATCTCCCCTGCCTCTGGAGATACCGACAGGACCACCTAAACCTCCTCGTGGAGTAAGAAAGAGTTTTAACCCTTCTCAAGAGACTGCTGTGGAGGTTTGCGGAACTGCCTTCGATTTGTGCTGCAGGGACACAGCCACGAGGTCCAAACCAACCAGGGAAGCAGCTTTAACTAAGTGCATATCTCAACCCGGTAGGCAAAAAGGGTGCTGATATGGCAGTAGAAAGGCCTCAAGGAATCTAATTTATCCCTGCCAAGGGGACTCTCTCTCAGCAGCTTGCTGCCGAATCACACGTTTGTGATTGTCTGACGCTTCTGACTCTTAACCGCTCAGGTGCAGAATGGGTATCTGAATAGTTTACAGTGGCAGATACTGAAGCAGTAAATGCAACTAATGTTCACAGCCCTTTCGTCAACTCCCTTTACTCCTTTTAACACGGGACCTGATGCAGGCAGCATCAGTCCAGCGGGACTGATTCTGCTCAGTGCTTTATAGGAACTCACTGCCTGCAGGTAACCCCTAACTCTAATCTGCGCGGAGCAGACTTGCCTCTGGCGTCTCACATTGGAGGTAGAGAGCCTAGTGCTAAGACATCCCTTTCAGGAACACTAAAGCCAAAAACAGATTCCCAGAAAAAGGTACTGAGATGTCTTGAAGCTTTTTTACCTTCTGCATTTATTTTATAGAATCCCGCATTCTAAATTTTTTGCAAAGATATATTTTGATTACTACAGAAAAAGGTAACATTTCTATTTAAAGTGTAAATATGCGATGCCAGCAGGGTTTAAGTAATGTAGCTATTTTTTTACTGTCTCAGCTACAGAGAGGAGCTCTGTTGCTATAGTATAGCACTGTCAGAGCATATCCAGGGAGGCTGTGGAGTCTCCTCTGGAGATCTTCAAACCCCGCCTGGATGCCACCCTGTGCCACGTGCTCTAGGTGTCCCTGCTTGTGCAGGGGGGTTGGACTAGATGATCTGTAGAGGTCCCTACCAACCTCAACCATTCTGTGATTCTGTGATTCTGTGATATCTCTCTGACTGCAAAGTGTAATACAAAACTGCAGGTGGAACAGCACCTCCTTCCTCTTAAGCTAGCTTCAGCAATTTCCTTGTCACAAGAGGTCTTACAAGACACAGAGCAGAGTCACTCAGGGATAGTTTTTGTAAATCTATGGCAGGAGCTATCAACTTTTTTATATACGAAAATTACCTTTCTTGCAAGTGACCAACACTTAGTTTTTGTTGTTGCAAGAAACATCGAGGGATGGCTTTTTGGATTCAGGTCTGACAAGGTGACAGAGTGACTTTATATTTGCTACCCTCCTCTAATGTTTGCTAAAGCACTAACACAGTTTGTGACAGCTAGGCCAACTCTACAGGCTCAGGTTGCAAAGCAAAGGCAACTGTTTCTGGAGTTGGGAAAGCAAAAGCTCAATATAAAAGCACTTGTGTAATACCATTTACAACTTGTCTCTAGACAATAAAAGAAAAATAATTTAAAAAAAAAATTCTCATAGCTTTTAAAGGGTATTAATTGGAACCCCTTGTTTCCTGAAAACATATACGTTAATAGAGGTGAACAGCATTGGATACTGTAAAACTGCAAGATGTGGATGCAACACTAGAACTGTGCTGTGGTTTAAGATTTTTTTTATATGTAGCATAATTTAGTGTTCTTGTATTTCTGATATAAATTGAGTTGTCTTAATTTTTCATGTATACAGTATTTTGAATACTTGACAATTTGGACTGTCAGTGTTATTTTTTTTAGTGTTCTGCATTAATCTGCTTTGAACTTTTCACCAAATAGTTACTAGCTCATCCTAGGGGCCTCGCTGGACATGCCATTGCTGCATTTGCTTTGCCTAAAATCTAGCATTAGCACTTTTCCTTTTGCTAATGAAAGTAAAAAGATGGGGCAGCCCTACCCATATGTTCTCTAAAGAACAGGGATATGACCACTGCAACTGAATTATGGTTACCTTTTAAAGACATGCTCTTCGGCCAAGCCACACAGCATTGATTACTGTCTGCACGCTGCCTCTAATCATCCTGACAGCAGTGAGGGTAACATTCCTTTGCACCTTCTCTATATCCACTACTCTTTTTTCTTTTTTTTTTTTTTCTGCTTTTAAGATACCTATAATAAGGGAGAGAAAGAAAAGGTTTGATTCAGGGTAGCTCTGGGCGCTATGGGAGTACAATCTACAGCCTCACTGTGAGCTGAAGGCAGCCTTCATGTGCAAAACGTGTAAGCTAAGAATCCAGACTATGGTTCAGTTCGAGAAATGTGACAGTGGCATCTCTAACGAGAGAAGGGGAGATGATCCCCTGATACAGCTCACGAGACCTGATTGACAGAACTCATTGTATCTTTGTGAATAATATTCAGGTTTGTACTAATGTATTACGTTTAACTTTACCAAGAATGTTTTACATAAATACCAAGTTATAAAGTATTCTTGTGGGTTTTTGTTTTGTTTTTGAATAGTCACATTAATGGTAGCGTTTGCTTTCAATTGACAACTGAAGAACTTCAGTTAGGTTCCCAGGGCCTCAGAGTGGCTTGGGAATGATCAGGATTCCAGCACTCGCACAGCACATTCATTATAAACCAGTTTTCTGGATGGAGCAAAAAGCTACGCATATGATTTACCAACCTTGATTTCAGTGATAGCTACTCCTATCCTGCTTTCAGCCAAGCAAGAGTCTACACGTAAAAGCTGCTGGGTCCAACACTAATTGAACTGAGTGCCTAAGATACCAGTGACGTAGTGGAAGAGGTTGTGAGGCTGTAGCAATCTATAGAAAAAAACATAATTTCTCTGTCAGATGAAGAAGAGGGGAGAACTTGTGGGTGGAATTAATTCTCTAACCACTTATTTTCATAAAAATTTAATAGTTGGAAATAACATAGTTCACAAATGGAAATATTCCATTTTATAGTGAACGCTACGAGGCTGTTCATACACACAGGAGTTTGCACAACAAAAAAGACCCGCAGTAGTTTGCAATTACCAGATTTAGGGGTGTGGCAGTGACAAGCTGTTCCACCTTTGTTAAAATTAAAGCAACTATAGTATATCATCAAAAGGGACAACACGGCATCAAGTGAATTAGGCTGAGCCACTCGCTTGCCTGCAAGCTGTGATAAACACGTCTATTGCTAAGCTCGTGGCAGCACTCTGCTCTTACTTTTCCAAATGGACAAATTATACATCCTGTGAGGGAAGAGAAAGCCTCGGTTTTGTACTGGAGCTTTTTAACACTCCAGTGAGCAGCCGCTTATTACATATCCATGTGTTAATGCACGCTTTGCAAGCCCATACGCAAGAGAGTTTCATGTTAAAAAAAATTTTAAAAAGGAAAAAACGATATGGAAGGAAGGACATATGTCCACAGTGATTTAAAATTACGAAGGAAAGAGACAGATTTCAGACAGCATGATGAAGGATCTGTACAGCAGTTCATTGAAAGGACTGGTTGTCTGGTTTCAGAGGAGTTCTCCGCTGGGAGCGCCTCAGTGGGACACGTTGCTTGTTTTTCTTCATGGCTGGAGATTCTACTTTCCACTCCCGGGGCAAGGGTGGGCTAGAAAAAGGAAGCAGAACAACCATTTCTTTTTCAAATACTCTACTAGCCTTTCTTACTGTGACTGCTGTTTCAGACCCAAGCTGAACTTACGGTTTCTCCGGTGATGTCAAACAGATAATATCTCTTGGCTGGTCCTCAGCCTCTTTCTTCTCTGCAAAAAATGCATATATTTTCATATTTTTTAAAATGCCACAGACTAGATCATTTGGGTTTCTGCCCCCTCAGGTTAGAATCACAAAGATAACTTGCCTGCAGCCGAACCTGGCGTGTGCGTCAAGCTGATGTAACTGACCCCAGCACCAAAAGTCAAGTCATTAATGGTCTCTGAAAGAAAAATCACTTATTAGCAGTCATTGCTGTAACCTGATGGGCCCTCTGTGCTCATCAGTTACATACCTCATTTAGAGCCTTCCCGGTAAGTGGAGGAATGGAGATTAAATTTACATGTAGGACCTCAGTTGTGCCCATCTCTGCCCTAGCTGGGCAGGAGAGCCACAGCTCCCGTATCAACTACACCCACTCCTGCGTGGCTGATGGAATGAATTCCCTCCTGCTAGCACTCACCCTTGAATTACTTTCAGACCTGTTGGTTTTCCAAGGAAAGGCAGAGCACAAGGCCCTTGAAGGCTGACAAAACACCTAAATTGCCCCTCTGTGAGGGACTGCTGATGGCCAGATGAGAGCAACCACTTGACAGGGAAGCAAGGAGGAATTGAGCTTGCCTGAGCAGGCCATAGTTGTCAGCTGTCTTTTTGCTGTCATTTATCGCAGGAGAGATGTCACAGCACTCGGATTTTACTATACTCAACTCTCTGCTTTATGTTCATATTTCCCAGAACCTTTCACAAAGAATTAAGGTAGAAAGTGCCTTACAGGGCAGGAGATGGAAACTCTGCTTCTCTCTAAAGACTGACTGCGTTTCTTCTCAAACTCTTTCGCTGTCCTGAAAGGGACTCACTGAAGCATGTAGTGGAAGCCCAATTTCCTATGGCTTCGCTAACCTCTGAATCTCTCAGGACTGACTTGCAAGCATTTTGGCTTTGCAGAGGGTGTCTTAAGAAGACAGTTTGGCTAAAAAGTTTATGTGAAAAGAGAGAAAGAAAGAAAGGACAGAACCATCAGCAGGTAAGGCTCCCCATGCAATCAAAAGGTCTACCTTTATGTGTGCTTATGTACTACAGTGAAGCAACCTACACTTACCCAGGCCCACTTAGCCATTCTCAAGGTTAAGAGGAGGATGATGATGAGAAAGGCCCCAAAAGCAGGGAGCATCTGTCAGGCAGAGCAGCTTAACATGGCAGAGAGAAAAATATGGTAGAGAGAAATCTTCGCTCTTAATAAATAATTTTGTCAATGAGAAGAACTGCATCTCCAAGAGTATCAAGAAAGAAAGAAAGAAAACATTTTTTGACTGTCTGTCATCTTGAAAGGCCCAGTACCACCAAGCAGGTGGTTCAACGCACGCTAGCTGAAGTGATGATACTGTTCTGTACAGTTTGTCTCCCCACTGAAGGACAGATGCTTCCTCGAAGCAAAGCAGGATTTCAGCCTTAGTACCACTGCAGATTAACATTCCCCCTCTTTCTTCACCATATGGTGCGTAAGAGAAACAGCAGTGCAAGCTTCCAGACAGAGACTCAGCACTTGAAGATGTCTGCTCTCCAAAAACATAACCCTCCCAATTTCTGCACAAAGATCACTGCTTGCTGCTCAGACAGCAGAGAGAACATTGAGTCAGACAACTTTAGCAAAGAGTAGAGCATACAGGGAAGAGAAAGATCGGATTTTCCAGTGGATGCACATCGCTACCGTTGGTTTGCTCCTGCCTGCTCGTGAATGTCAGGTATTTGCAGACAGCTGCACAGCTGGCTGCCTTATTGGCCATATGCAGTTGCCTCTCCTGTGAATGCAGGTCAGGTATTTGCACGGATTTGGGAAAATACTGCAGTCGGATACATATGCCTGTAGAATAAAAAGAACTCACAGCTGCCCCATGCAACGTGACCTGTTGGACACTCCTGTACCCCCAGCTTAACTGGAGATTTCTCCTGAGCGTGAGGAGGAGTTAATTACATGCAGGCCACGCTACAGCAGAGATGCCCTAAAGGAGTTTAGCTGTGAACTGACATAAAGGAAGGAAATCTACTGCTGAAACTCAGCTCTATTTGTTTTCTACTATAACTGTCTTTTGTGCCTGTACAAAGGGACACCACAGAACGCTCCAAGACTGTCAGAAAGCATTCCAATAAAACCTAACTTTTGAAGGTCAGGTTTTATGAGATGGTAATTCAGCTGCAGTGGTCACAAGCACAGCAGAATCTCTTAACTTGTGTAGCAGCATTAGACTCCTCTCCCTGCATTTCTACTTTACTTTCCACAGCAGAATAGGAAAACAAGTCATTGCCTCTGCAATTCTCAGCTCACTTCTTTCTTAGGAGTACAGCACACACGCAGAAATGATTGTGTAGGTTATTAATGCCAGCTGAGCAATCTCCTCCATTTCTCACACTTGTCACAGCCCACTGCCTGCCTTGCTAACAGAAGCAGGTCCTCCTTCACGTGGGATCCTCTGTGTAGATGGCAAGAAAGCAAGTCTTTGAGGACGTCCCTCTGCAGCAGGGTGCTGCAGGTCAGTTTTTCGAAATGCTAAACTGTGCTTCTGGATTTACAAAGAGCATCTCAAAGGGATGGAAACCTGCAAAACCCAATCAACACATGTTCAGCCCAGTTTGGAAAAGGTTCCTTCGGGTTACTCACGTTCCGGGGTACTGATTGCACGGCCCGTTACAGAAACGTTTGCTCCAGTAGATTGTTGATTCAGGCTTTGGAGGGATCCTAGAAATAAAGAGGAAATAGTTAAGAACAGAAGAGTATTCACTGGGAGCCACTGCAGGTCTGACAACTAAGTTGCATCAACTGGATCTAGCCCCTTATCTACCTGTTTGCAGCGAGCTGCCTACCTTGCTTGCTGCCAGTTGTGCTCGATGGAAAAGATACCGCTGACAAACTTCCCCCAACGCTCTTACTGCGTTGCTTGCTTCTGGTCTCCATCGCTTTCCTGGCCGAATTCAGGATGGCAAACGTGCTCAAGGACACTGGCCTACAGCACAAGAAGACACCAGAGAAGCACTGAAGAGATTTCTTTCTTCAAGACCAGATGAGAAGCATGTGATGAGGGAGAGTCCTATCTCCTTCCAGTTACTTACTATCTCAGACACCAAATGCAAGAGAAGACTGTGGGGACATATTGGTAGCTTTCATGACAGTAAACAAGGAGGGAATAAGCAACAGCCTGCAGAATAGCATAACCTGCAATATCGACAGGAAGCCCATACCTGCGACTAATTGGTGGCAGTTTCAGAACATCAGCTGGAGGCGTAGTAAAGTCAGAAGAGGCAGAGGAGGGATGCAATCCTCCCGGAGAGGACCGTCTGCGAGTAGCAGGAGACTCGGCATCGTTATTCCAGCCGCTGGAAGGTACAGCTGTCTCCAAGGATGGAGGTTGCTACAGAAAACAAAAGAAAAGACCATACATCTAGCAATGTATACAAGCGTGGAAAACCTATAAACTTAGCCATAAATTCTGTCTGATGAACAAGCGTCCTCTATGTGCTGGACATAAATGGAGAAAGAATTTAGCAGACAAAATTTTAACAAGAAGTGCAAAGTAACTTCGGATGTGATACAGATGCCCTAGTTTAAAGGTCTACATATAGGCACTCTTCAGTACCAGGAGAGAAAAGGTACTTCCAGGACAAAAGTCATCTCATCTTAAGGTAAGTATTAAAAATATTACAGGACAGTTTATCCCAGTACATTTTTATTTCTTTATGTTGACTTTAAAAGAGGATTTGTCTAGCACAGATGTACATTTCCACCTTGTACACATCTGAACCCTTCTCTTTGTGACCTGTTTATCCTCTTAACAGAGGGGGCTCAGTTTTTTCAGAACACAGGGCCTGAAAATAAGGCTGCATTGAAATGCCATAGTTTGAAGTCAGATACTGAGGCATCAGAAAGGCCATTGCTTCAGAAGGCTGTGACGTAGAGGAATGATAATTTAGATCTTTAAGATGACACAGCTGAATCATCCCAGGTCTGATGAAAGCATCTGTACAGCACAAGTAGGTGTATGGAAATAGAGGCACTATCTCCGTAACAGCCACCAAGAGCCAAGTAAAGGAGTGGTTGCTGTTGTGAGCTCCAAACAGATGCAGAATTGGTCTGGCATGATACAGCCTGCAACTCAGAGTGGCCAGAAATCCAGCTAAATATTAACTTCTTTTCTCTCTGGGAAAAGAGAATAATGCAGGATATTAACGCAGCCAGTAGCAAATTAGACTTGGCCTTCTCTTTAAGCTAAATCATATTTAAATTAATTCTTTGCTGTTCCTCTTTGGCTTTGTGCTTGATTTTGTTTTATTTAAATGTATTTAATGACTCTGCAACCAAAGCTTCTGTCAACTAGTATGAAAGCTGAGAGAACATTGCATTAACCATCCTGTTAAGAGTTATATAAAAAGGTTCACAGACATACAAGCCCTGGGAATTATCTGCAGCATAAATTTTAGTAGAGGAGACAGGACTTGTACAGAGCAAATGGCAACAACCACCTCTGTCTGTGCTGTGTTGACCTTGTCTTGGTCAGATTCCTTCTCCCTCGCCAGTTGCTCTTCGTATTTCTTCATGTCATACTCCAGCTCAGCTGCCAGCTGCTTGTCCACAGCAAAGAAGTCTTTGATTTCATTTCGGTAATCTTGCATCATTTCCTGGAACAATAAGGAGTGTTTAAACTCTTAAAAAAAACCTCTCTCCTGACTGCTGATTCATGCCTCCATTCAGATCACAGCTGTTTAACTGTAAAAGGAAATACCAGTTGGTACAGCAGAGATGTTTCCAGCAGACTAAGAGTTTCAACTCCAATTTGTACTTTGGAACATGAAAAAGCTTTCTGCCCACATCCCAGTGAAGAGACACGTAGCATGCTGCTCTGCCTCCTACATAATTTAACACGGTGACAGTGTCACAGCATCACATGCCTTCAAAATTTCCTTCCAAGAAGGCTGTTCTTCCACTACTGGTCACACATCTAACACATGAACTTGAGAGGGGAAAAAAACAAAAACAAAAGCACTTCTACCTACCCGTAGACAGTTCATGAGGTCCCTGAGAGCTGGAATTCTCTTCTGCTCCATCAGAGACTTGAGTGAAGTGATTATTGGGATGATGTTTTCTATGAAGTTTTTCTTTTGAACCTTTTTTTTAAAAAAAAAACAAGGCACAAACAGTTAGAAGACACAAAAAAGGAGAGGTCACACGGTTGTTAGATGAATAGCTAAGTGAGAAGTTACTAGTTCCTAGCAAAGAAGCATACAGTGCTTCCACAGGCGCCCTAAGGTCAGGGAGGTCCTACAGACAGAGCCTGAAAAACAGACATGGGCCCAGGGTCCTTAGCAATTCTTGCACAAGCCTCTCTGACACAGAAGTGTAGCATTTCTCCCAGTGTGGTGAAGAGCCCTCTTTCTATCCCAGACCAAGTGCCACTCACCTGTGAGATGAGCTTTTTTTGAGCTGCCTGCATAACCGCATTAGCCATCGCCAGTTCATCCTCATCAGGCTGCACGTCCTCTTCAGGTTTCGATCTCATAGTGGATAACTTGATTTCTTTGCAGCTAAGGATGGCAAATGTATCCGACAGCAACTCGCTGGCTTCCAGGTCCAGTGGAAGTACCTGATCCACAAAGCAGGCTGTAACAGGGAAGAAATAAGAGAATATTCTCCCAGGAACAGCAGTGCCAGTAAAAGCACAAGGATATCACTGAGGGATCGAGAGCCTAATTGTTTCACAGAGATACCAGTTGTTTGCCAGATTTGTTATCTTATTTACTTAGAGAGAAACCCCTACCTAGAACACTGTGGCTAATCTTTGTTGTAATGCTGAACCTCTGCTCATCTGTGAAGTGATCTAGCAGGAACTTGTAGATATGCATCCTTTTTCCTTTGTTATCTTTTCCCTTCAAAGAAAAGAGATTCTTCGCCCTGTAGTAAAGTATTTTACAGGGACTAAGTCACATTACACAAACCTGCAGAAACAGCAAGACTTTAAACTGCAAGAAGATTTTGAACACTATTTCCAAGACCTATAAACCACTTAGGATACCACACACTGGCACAAATGACAGGACTCCTCCCAAAAGCGTCACAGGGAGGGCAGGACCCTCTTCAATTATACCACCCCTTTACCTCATTTAATCCCACCCTCCGCCTTGCAGCCACTATATAAGGTGTCAGGAAAGCTCTGCTGCAGCCCAGAAGGGCACGAGCACAGAAGCTGTGGCTTTGTGGTGCTCAACTGACCGCTCGCTCTGGGGGAACCTGTTGTACTTCTCGTGCTTCTCGTAGCTGTTGAAGTGGAAGATGCACTCAATGAAGTGCTGCGAGAACATCACTGGATTTCTCTTCAGCAAGAGATGCACCAGGCAGAATTCCCCAAACCTGGAAAGGAGTAAAAGAAAGAACCAGCATGAGGACAAGTGATAAATGCTTCATGGCAAGTTCAGAAGAAACTTCTCCCTTTACTGTGAGCCACTGTAAACTGGGAGTTAAGCAAAGGTCAGAATACTATTTGTGCAGGCATATATGCTTGCAGGGAAATACACTTACTATTTAAAATGCCAGCATTCATTTTGGCATTGACACATGCAGTCTGATGCCTGGGTACATGCAGAAATCTGTTGGCTGCTTCCTGAAGTCTGCAACTGGACTGTATTTAATAATATTCTCCTTCTCTGCTCAAATCCAAAGCCCCCAGTCATGCTCAGGATAATAAGTGTTGGACAAATTAGTTTCTACTTGGCAACAGGACACAAGGTAGCAGCTGGACATCAAGGCATTTTTATGTTCTCCTTCCTGCCACTTCAATAGGAAGGCAACTCAACAAAAATCTCATTTTCTGTATTTTGCAAAGTTAATCATCACAAGACCTGCAAGAGCTGGAAGTTAATCCCAGCCTGGAAGAAAGTGTTTTTATCTGGATGCATCCACTGAATGCAGATGCAAAGGAGGAGGCTCCCAATGGAATAGCAATGTGTTCCTCGGCTAAAGCACAGGGAATGTGATGTTGCAATGCCACCATCTACTGGAAAGACATTTTTATATATGAAAAACCATGTAAAAGAAGTCAAGGTGTGACTGTGCATTAATCAGCAATGCTCTGTTCACGATCCTGGAAACACCAATCTTCATTTTGACTGTTGCAGGAAGCAGCCTAAGCTTCAGCATCCCCCATGCGCTCCTGTTCTCAGGGGAACCTGTCCCGCTTCAGCCCTCATCATTCGTGGACTAAGAGCATCAAATATGTGTTGCTGAGAACATTCAGCCCGGCCTTCAACCATCTACTCTCTATACCCAGATCAAATGTGTCACTACTGAGTTGCAAGAGACCTACTCTCATTTCTCATGTAACGCTGAATAGCTAGAGACTTCAAACCCTACAGGAACTTTATGAATGTGCACTTCAGGCTAACGTGCATAATTCCTCTCACATGTCCAAGTACTGTAAAATGTGCTACAAGCCTTACAAAGATGAGGCTTGTCACAGGGGAGAAAGACAGCATTTAATCCTATGCCTAGGACGAAAAATATCACAGGGCAGAGTCTACTAGAAAATGGGGAGGCAGATTTAAGCCATGTTTCAAAAAATGTTTTTTTTGTGGATGAGAGTCAAAAAAAGGTACAGAGCTGCAGGCTTAGAGAACACTCAAGAACACACAGCTTGCTACTTTGGGACCTTCAACTGGCTTAGAAAGCTCACCACACTTTCGTTGCCATTTCAGACCCTAATCCATGACTGCAGAAGTTAAGAGAGAAATGGCAATGTCACCTGCTGTCTCCTGGAAGTTTTTCCATATACGCTGAATGTGCAAGACTGAGATTGCTTATGAGAGCATCTCTGACCTTTCGACTCCTTTGGTGTTTTACAGAATGAATATTTTACCTGGCAATATCTGGATTTGGATCCACCAAGACGCTGACAAAACGGAAGAACAGACAGTCTTTCCATTTCACAAACTCCTCCTACCAAAAAAGTGGGATATAAAATATCAGCTTGAACCAGGAAAACTAGTGTAAACACTCAGAGTGTAGCCAGGGAATTGCATGGATCCTAGCAGGACATACATCAAGCAAATGAGCAAGGCACACAACTTCACCAGGAGGCAGGCAAGACAAACTGCACAATGACATTGTTCTGGAGATGCTTTAAACAGTAGCACAGCATCAAGCATCCAGCTTTGCCCCAGGTACAACAGGAAAATCTGTTCTCCAACGGCAAGGCACAGGTGCTCCTCCATACTGTTCTCAGAGCCAAGCGCACGGCAATCTGCCTTGGTTGGGTTCCTATGAATATTGGAGGGCAAACACATTCTGCCTCTCAGTGTTTACTTCTCTAGAGCAATAAACAGAGACAGCAGGAAAAAAAAGTGCAGTGGCACTTTTTATATTCCCTCACACAGGCATGATATGGAAGAGAATTTACAAGAGGCAAAGACAGAACAAGAAGACACAAACACGGGAGGAAAATAATTTGTTTACCCAACTGTAATAAGTGCATTGGAAGTGAATCCTTCCTAGCTAGCTAGGAAAAAAGAAAAGTAGCAAAATACATAGTTTAAGAGCTGCTTGAACGGATTCGAGAGTCAAGCTATAAGCAATACACTCGCTCAGGCTGTCAGGACTCTGCACAGAGGTAAGTGAAGGGAGTCACCAAATCCATGTCATACTTTCCGTTTACCTGCAGCAGGTTGGTAAGCAGGATCAGCGTTTGCTTACGGATGAAGGCACTGGGGTCTTTCAGACACATGGAAATGTTGGGAATGTATCTGTCCACCATGGTGGTGTAGCGGACACACAGGTCGCACATAACAATGACCACGTTGTTGCGAATGGCCACATCATCTGACACCTCCAGCTCTCGAGCCAGAGCTGCAATGCATTTCTTTGCCAGATCCTCATGCTGTAAACACAATTTACCTGTCAAACAGGGAGGAGAGGGTCAGTGTTGTGAATATATTCCTGTTCCTCACCACCACAGCCCAGCTTACTGCCTTCTTTGAATGCAATGGGGGCCAAGAAAGAAAGCAGAAAGTAGACAGGGCATAAACAAGAAACATGCTGAAACCTGATCAGAAATCTGTCAAAGAAATTAGACTTCAAGGAGCAACTTGCAGACTTTTCTTAGACCTACAACAGGTCTAAGAACCTGTGTACATTCCTGTGTTTGTACAAGTCAAGTAGCTTGGAACAGCCCAAGCTGCCACAGGTATAGCAGGGAGAAACTTACCTCCAAGAGCATCGCCAAATCAACTTAAAATAAGATTAAAAAAATAAAACAAGGCTCTTTCGGACAGTTTCTAAGCTCTGTACAAAAGTATTTAGCTTCCCAAAGCAGGTAAGGAAAGATCAACACTATCCACCTGCACAAGAAGAGGCTCATTCATAGTCACAGAGGTACTACAAGCACAGAAGTTTCACTTGACACTCTTCATGGTTCTGCAGATGCAGATCTCACCAGGCCTCTATCACAAAGAAGCTCTTTACTCCTCCTAAGGAGGACAAGTAACCATGCACAGCCACTCTGCTCTAAAGTGCACCAAAGTACTTTGTTTTTCCATCCTGTGTTGAGCACCTTGTTGCAGACAAAATAATCCTTCAGGCAGACAGCAAGTAACTCCAGGAGTACAAGGGTAGTATGAGCTTGAGGGACAAGTTCACTATTACTCACCTGTAAGCCTACGCCAGTGTGTATTAATCATGTATTAATCCATTTGAAAAAAAGTCACATATACAGCAGTATGTTTATGGTTTGTGCATCTTGCTGCCACAGATATCTGCATTACTAAGAGCTCCAAGCTGGAGCAATACAAATGCTGAGCACTATGCACTACCTGTCCGAAGTGCCGCAGCTTTTGAGCAGAATTTCAAGCAGGGAAGAGAAAGAAGGGTGTGAAACAGATGCACGAGGGCATGTTTCTGCTGCAGGACTGTGCTTACCCAGAGTAATGAACGCATGAGCTCTGACCACCGGAGGCATGGTTGATCCTCTGAACTGGGACAACGGCTGAGAAGCTGGAATTTCCTCACCATTGAGAGAATTAGACACTAGGATACAACAGATTAAGAATGAAAACACACTTTTGGAGTAGAAAGGGTTGCCTGTAAATCACTATTAGAGGGAGTAAAGATTGCCTTCAGGGACTCACGCTGGTCCATGTTGATAGAAGAAGCCAGAATGGACTTAATCAAAAGAAAGATGCGTTTCTCAACCTTGGCTGGACACAGCTGTGCAGCCTCACCCAAAATGAAGAGATGTTTCACCTACAGACCAAAGCAATACAGCAGTCAAAAGGCAATAGCTAAGCTGCCAATTAAATCATCAGGAGTCTGCATAGTACTTCTCTGAAAACAACTTAAAATTCCCTCACTCCTTTCAAGGGGACAGCGGCTAGAGAAGAGAAGCTGAAGCTTAAAAACAGAAGTGTGGGTGTGTGTTAAATAAACTCGAACTCCCTCACACCCACTAATAATATTGAAATAATCCTCAAGGCATTCTAAGCATTTTACGTCTGTTCCCAAACAGCTACTTGGAAAAGTACAGAAGCAAAGGGAAAACACATTATTTTATTAAAAATACATGAGACATCATATCCCTATAGCAACTTCTTATGAAAAAGCTCCTGTAACCTCCCATGCCCATCTACCTCCCATGAGATTATACACAAGGCATACACATCAGTATTCCCTGCATAACACAGTTATGGGCATGATCCTTAAGGAATTTCCCCTTCAAGAACACATACACTCTTGGATCAATCTAAGAAGGAATACCAGAATACTAAACTTACCAGGAGATCTTCTTGTAGCTGCTCTGCTCCATCCTTCCTGAGGACTATATTTGAGATATAGCTTTCACAGGTGGATACTATGTCTCCACATACCTGGTTGAGCAGCTCCTATTCCACAACAGAACCAAATTAGTTCAGTGCTTTATCCATTAAAACAAATTCAGTTGTAGCAGCTCCCCACACACAAATCTCTAATTTGAATGTGCTCTTCTGCTTAAAAAAAAAAAAAATCTAGGTCCTATTGACATCAATCAGACATACTGCCCTGGGGCTTTAAAGTTCCTGCATATCAAGGGATGCATCAAAGTGCCAAAACACCTTGAAGAATCTGGTTGGTAACGATCCACAGGCCTAAGTTTTCCTCATTATAGAAATCACATCAGTTTAAACAGAAAGCACTGGGTACAAAGGCACAACTGCATTTGTTTGCAAGTCACACTGTAGTGACTGTACTTACCAGTGGGGATTTTCTGAGCATCAATTTTAGAAAATGCAACCAAGATCCATCAGCAAATGCTGCTACATGAAAAGCATTCTGCAGCCTTTCATACTATCTGCGGAAGTTTATTAGAATGCCTATTTTAAAATAGCTGCCATCATATTAAAAAAGAAATAACCCATGCATACGCAGAATTCATTAGCAAGGGAAACTTGCACTGGTTTTAATTTCTTTGCGGCTGTGTTTAGATTTTATAGCAAGAGATACCCCACCTTCTAACTGCAGAAGTGAAACAAAGATACATCACAAAACAGATGGGGAAGCAGGCAGAAAAATGTGCAAACAGTGTTCTATTAACTCCCCACTCGGGCCTGTGAAAAACAGCCAGAAAACATCAATCTGCAGCAGCTCTGCTACAGAGCAGTTTGAGTTTATAGTATAAGCTTATAGTTTCCAATTGGACCAATGCCAAGAAGAACTGGTGTCAAATGCCACAGCAATAGTCTCCTTTAAGAACTCTGTAAACCTTGACAGAAGGAAACACAGGATATTTCAGTTGAAAAAAGGTCCTTGTAAAGAAAGACCTTTTACAAGTCCATCCTTAGCTGCAGTGTGCCTAGAGAGCTGAGCAGCAGAGATATAAGTTGCTCAAGTCAGAACCTTTTTGTTTAGTGAGCTAAAGCCTGCAGATAGGAGACAGGAGCTGCCTTCAAAAGACATCCCTCCAAAGAAGTGTGGACAGCCCTCCGACGAAGTGTGAGGCAAGTCATTTTAAAAGATTCATTTGAAGTCACACCTGTGCCTCCTCTGGGACATCTGCATACGCATGGCAGAGCTGCTGCAGAGCTTCTACAGCTGGGCTAATCACCTCCAGGGGACACTGAAACTCCTGCAGCCAGCACTTGATATCATCTGAAAAGGAGGTCACACACCTACGATGAGCATTTTCTAAGCTAGCGAAATGCTTAAGAAGAAAAATATTGTTAAGCTGGAAAGAAAACTGAGCTCTGCCTTGCCCTCTGCAGTTTCTCCGGGCCACTCACCTATCAGTCTCTCACAGGTGCTCCGAGGGAGGTGCTTTGCAATGTGACCAATGACACACAGGATATGTCCAATAGTATCAGCGCTTGTGTTCTGCTGCCTGAAAAACAGCAGAGGGGACAAACTAACATTAATGCTACGAAACAACACTAAAGCACAGTAGGAAAAGCTTTTCAGTCAGTACATATGTTACCAAGACAGATGTGTCAAACCAGAGGAAAACTTAAAAAGCTCAGGGTAACAGCTGGTTGCTGCACAGATCTGCAGGCCTTACTTGCCTCCAAGCCTGAAGACTGATCTAAGCAGCTGAACAGCACTCTGCTTGTGGAAGGACAAAAAGCACTTGCTTGCTTCATTCCCCTTTTTCATCCCCATCTTTCATGGGGAACAGGGTTCAAAGCACACATATACCTGCTGCTACTGTCCCAGGCTTCAATGATCTTGGAATAATCCAGTTTGGGTGAAGAACTGGCCATCTTGGCGAGTAACATCCAAGCTGGTGTAGCGTGCTCTGTTTCTACGTGGGACATGACGTTATTAACGAAGGTGGAGGAGAATTTATTCTGCCGGGACCAAACGTGAAAAGCTTTGTTCAAATAACGGCTACAAGAAAGAAAGAAAAGAAAAAATAAGTTTAAAAAGGAGTAAACAAAATATCTAGTGTAGGAGGCCACCTGTAAAACCAACATATCTATCCAGGATATACTAGGCAAAATAAGAAAGCTGCTAATACTTTGTATTCTCATTTCTCAGAAGTCAGGATTTTCCACTACATTTTTAACCAATATTTACCACTCTCTTTCAGTCACCAATTCACAACTCTGATGCACTTAGACACGGATGGCAAATAGGCATGGATGCCGTGTTATTATGTGACCAAGACAGAAAGTCCAACTGGCACCAACACAAATCAAGAANTTTCCACTATATTTTTAACCAATATTTACCACTCTCAGTCACCAGTTCACAACTCTGATGCATTTAGACATGGATAGCAAATATGCATGGATGCCGTGTTATTATGTGACCAAGACAGAAAGTCCAACTGGCACCAACACAAATCAAGAAAGGGTAATTTCAGCAAGCTTTAAGGAAGACTTGCTGGCAGTTTGACATCTGTAATGGGACAGGATATAGTGAAGTTAAGGTACCACAGGTTTCTCCTTTCTCTGTTTACCTCTAGTTACCTACTTCATGTTGAGAAAGTTCTGAGATTGATCAAGCTGTGAGGTACTTTAAGGTCATCAAGTAGAAGGTGCTATGAAACTGCCTTATAAAACTGCCCAAATTAGAACATCGACAGTTTCACAGATTGGCAACGCAGCACAACCAGCAGCTCATTTTCTATTTCTGAGCTATGCCTTGTTGACTAATAAACATACAGGTCTATAGTCAACTGATGTTGTATCCTTGCCATACTGTGTGTCACCTCGTTTCTCTTGCTACTTCCCACAGTGTTCTGCAAAACGCAGAATAATACTATTTGTCATAGGACAAGCAACATATTGTACATCAGAATTAATAAAAGGTGCTGTTCACCTTTATATATATATATTCTCTTACTTCTGTCATCAGAACACCATTTAACTTAAATATTCATTTGGCTAAGGACCAATAGACAGCGCACGCAATTTAAACAGCACGTGAATATGATACTTAGCAGTCCCTGGATATGCAGTAAATGAGAAAGCCAAGAGAATAATCTCAGACTTGCATCTTAGCCCTCCAATCAATAGGCAATTTGCTACTGTAAAGGGAAAACTGCATATTCTAACAGGAATAAAAACAGCTACATTTTTTCCATGGATGCTAACATAATAGAGGCACTAAAAGCTATCCAGCACACAGGACAAGAGGGCTGCTACATACATGCCAGCAGAATCCAAGTTGCTTTTCACAGATGATAACGTGAGGGGAAGGCAGGTACTCACCACAGCTCCTGGTTTTCTGAAGTCAGCAGGGTAAGGAGCTCCCACGCCAGAACCTGCTTTTCATCATCGCTTCGGAATTTATTGTAATGCTTTATATGTTGCAACAAGAGCTGATCCAGACAATCCAAGGCCTTTTCTTGGACTGAGCTTTCAGTGTCCATCACAACAGGCACCACTCCACATAACCAGGCCTTCTGCACCAGAACATTATGGTGCTGAGACTGAGAAAAAGCAGCTTTGTATTAGAAATGTTTTCAAATCCCGTGTGTTTGGAGAAGATCAGCAAAGGCCTAGAAACCTTCAGACTCATCTGCCACCTGTGTTGCCTACAATAAAGCAACATATGGAGCAAGGGGGCTCCTTGGCACCACGCGGTGCCGATCACATCTGTGAGCAAGCTCCCTGGTATTCCTGCTCAAGTTCTGTAAAGCTTTGTTTCACAACCCTATAAATAATTGTAAGTGTCCCAATAAAGCTGTAAGCAGATGATTCAATACTAAAAACAGGGAGCTGTGATTAATATAAACCTCATGCTCTGAGTCTAAGCTACTAACCCTTTGTGAATAAATAGAAAAGCAGGAAAAATACTGCAGTGATACCATCGACACATTACTTCTCAGTGAAGTGATTCAGCTTTTTTTCAACTTGATAAGGCCAACAACATAAACATTTTCTCCATGACACACAAACCAAGAGGCAGGAAAATAAATGTATCCAGCAGTTGGAAGCATCCTACATAAATCACAAGTTTATGTGAGAATGAGTCATGACTTGCAAGTCAAAAGGTAATAAAAAACTTAAAACAGAGTCATAAAAAGAATGTGGATGAATGAACAACTGACATGTACCAGATTTGTCTGTTTCTTCCCCCCTTTAACCCCTACTTTGCCCCTCTTGGGGCTGGATGGGAATTTGGGCTGTTTTTCCTCACCGCAAGCAGCTCCGTTATGGACTGCAAGGCCTGTTTCCGTACAGTGATAGCTGGGTCGCGGCACCGATCTTGAAGAGTGGACAAGTCTTCTGGAGTACAGGGAATCACGTTGTTTTTCAGGATGCTCATAAAAACCTGCAAGGCAAAGCCAAGATACCTTTTTTTGGATACACTGGCTGTGAGAATTTGGTAGCAGATCAGAAATGCAACCCACACCCTGCCAACCTTAGCTAGAGACTAACTAATTTCGCTGCCTGTGGAACATCACATTCCCAATCTGGAAGAACTGGGCAGAACCACAGAGGGAGAGGGAAGAGAGAACATCTTTTCCATTTAGATTTTGTACAAAGTCAGCTTCACATTTTCCCCTTGAAACTGATTATGTCTTTTGTATGAACTAGTTCTTTTATCCAGTTAGAAGAAAGAGAAAAAAAAAATCCCAAAGCCTTGCAACAAAGAGCTAAAAAGCCATAAGCTAACAAACTCAAATCAGTGAGGGAACTGAGGGGAAAATTGGGGGCAAACAGGACTAACTCAAAGAAAAGCAGATGACAATAACATTTCCATTGAATAATGCAGTTTTTAAAGCTAATGACTTCATTAAAGAATTGAGCAACAAGCAGAGGAATGCATTCCTCAGTCAGAGGCTGGATATAACCTAGCGTCTTTCTTAATGAGGTCAAAGCAAACTAAGTCGCTAATATGCTTGCATTTATAAGGAAGCTGCTTAATTTAAATGTCTATTGACAAAAGAGGCTCTCTCTGTAAAGGACAGAATATGGGAATGCAAGCAAGAGTACTAGAAAAGACTTTCATCATCATATTTGTATAATTCACTTATCAGGAACTGGTCAACAAACCCTTTTTAAGGTCTGTCTGCTCTCTGCAGGAACAGCTGGGAGCTGCAGCTGGACACACTTACACATTGCCTCAGTACTAGGGCCTATTTCATTTAATACCACTCCTGGTAATCACGGAGAGCAAAGAAGCAGTCAAACACATACCTGGAGAGCGGATTTCCTCACATTGGTCTTCTCATCCCCTGCTCTCAGTCTCAGCATGGCCATGATCTCTTTTCCTATCCAAATCCACAATGAAAAAGAAATTATAATAGACTGCCCAGAACATCATTTTGCAGGGCTAACCCAGGGAACACTGCAGCAGGGAGAGGCAGAGCTCTGCACTTGGCTGAGCAGCTCTTGGTGCCAGAGGCTTTCAGGGAGCAAGAGAGGGGAACTGAGCAAAACAGGATTATCTGGGGCTTTTTGTCCTGATAAGGTATAAGCACATGGAATTTAGAAGAGAAACCTTTTTTTTTTTTCCCCCTCATCAAAAAAAAAAAGTATTTTAGGACATATCACAAAAGAAAGTAATATATCAAGTCATTGGATACGTGCAGCAAAAAGAAATAATCTGTAATTTCCAGCCCATTTATTTTTCTGCATAAGAAATGTTAGGCTGGCATTAAAGTTTGAAAGCCTCATCAAATGAATCATGCACAGCTCCAACAAAAGTCTGTAGCACATATAACCTTGCCATCTGTGGGGAAAAACACTTTGAGGACAGCCCACAAACAAACGAATCCAGTCCAGACCCAAGATAGGTCGACAGACTTCTGTGCAGAGAGCTCCTCATGACTGTGATCTTTTTGACTAACGCCTCACACCTCCACACAGCACGAGCACACGCACTTCTGTACTTTCTAGAGCAGAAATTGTTCCCCCTTGCAAACCGACCGAATTTCCTTGGGGTTGCAGGAGAAGAGCCCGAGAGCCCACACGGATAACAGGAAACTTCTCCTGCCGTGAATGGAAAGTTAGGCCTAAAATTTTACTTTTCCTAGCCATATGCATATATATTTCTGTATATTTGTAGGAAAAATACTTAATCAAGATGATGGCTTGCTCAAGATGACTGCTTATTAACTGACACATAGCTGAATACATAAAGCCACAATCAACTGCTTCTTAGCTTTCAAACCATTCAAAAGGACTGATGACAAGCTGGCAGTTGCAATCATTTTACCAATGCTCCCAAGGCTTGTATCATCCCTGTTATAATTGTGCCAATGATTTTCCAAACAGACACCAAGTTTGGAGATCTGCTGGATACAGAAATTTATCTGAAGATCTACTGTGCTGCCATTAAGCAATAGCAATAGTCACAGGGGACTGTTGAAAATTAGTTTGAAGATTGATTCTGACCAGAGAAAATAAAGGGACTTTGATCTGTGTGATTAGTGTTTCCCTCCTGGGCAGCTAACTACAATCTCACCTTCTTCCTCAAAATAGCTTGACAGAAAAAGTACAGAATGTTTTCATTGCAAGATTTTTGCCTTGAAAACAGTTCAGCTTTTGTGAAGGTCGCCAGATCTGCTAAAACAATCACATTTTGCCAATTGGCATTAATTTTACTCACAGGAACACAGGAAAAAAATACAGAGTTCTAAAAAGCTGAGAACTAGCAAGGGAACACAATGTGCATACACTGCTGGGTACTGCATATTCTGCAGCACATATTTCTCTCTGCATACTACCCCTATCCTTCTCATCTTTGCCCACATGCATTTAGCACATCCTGCTTAGCCTTGGCTGAGATTTATTTTGTGTCTGAAATATGAGCTGTTTGATCTTCATAAAAGTGCAAAATTAGTACAGGCACAAGCCAGACACCAATGAGCGCCAGAGAGCTTTGCTAATGCACCCTGACTGACTCACTGAGCCCTGTATTTCAGCTATCCTCTGGGGTCCCAGACAGTCTTTTTTCATTCAATCCCTTTCTCAATTTGTTTAGCCAAGTGCCAACTGTATGCTCAGCTGGGTATCACACACAAAACCAGGGATCCTCTGCTACAAGGAGCCTGCAACTAACCAGGGAATACACAATACCATAAGTGGCCTGGAGGACATTTCTATCTGAGGAAGCAGATTAACAAAATTTATGAGCGAAATGTTTTTTAAAAAAGGCTTTGAAAAGAAAAGATGGCAGCCTGGCTCACGGAGATAGCAAGAGAGATCCCATGTGAAGAGCAGCAGGAGACGTGCGACAAAGACACAAACGCAGGACGTGAACTAAACAATGGACTGAATTGTCCGCAGCTCAAGGGAGGTGAACAGCAAGAACTGAGAGCAAAGAGGATGGCAGAGGCTTAAACGTTAGAAAGAAAAGCTTTTGCATGGAAGAGGAAAGAAAGGAAAGGATTCAAAGAGGGAAAATAATAGCCAGAACAGCCAACTTGCATGTTGATTTTATGCTATCAACAAATTAGGACTAGCAGGTTGCCATTCTGCAGCAGTCCATTTAACCTCACTCTCTGCTTTCAACTCCAGCCAATACCTGATGCTGCAGTGAAGTTAATTCTTTCCTACATAAGAGGGCTAGTCAAAGGTGCTCTGTTTTATGTAGTGAAAATATATTAGTTCTTTGTGCACTGAAGCAAAAGGAGATTTAATTACCCTTAAATTTATAGACCTGCGAGTATTATATCCCACCATCGATTACCATCCTTTTCAGAAAGGATAAATTACCTGATTTTCAACAAGTGTTGCTACCCCATTAGTGGAAATGAACATCAGTATTTCGAGATTAAATGTATTTTTCAGACTTAAGTGGAAAGAGTATTTCTTTATGGCTGGCAAATCCACTCCCTTCATCACCTGCAAGTGGTTTTTAACAGCTCTAGAAAAATCTCTCTCCACTTTCTCTGAAAAATGGACAACAAATACATTTTACAAAATCTGATTTCAATAGAACTTTTGAAAACCCACCTAAGAAAACTAGTATAATTTTGACATACCATCAAGCATAGCACTATCGTTGCTGCCTGTCAACTCAATGGTTTTGAAAGTTGGTAGGGTCTTCAGGGGATGGTTGGACGGAACTGAAAGAAAGGTTGAAAGTTTAATAATAAAAATGGTACATGTTCACTCAGCAATATTGTTCATTGCTAAACAGAAAGCTTTAGGCATTCCCTAAGCCTTATAAATATATGGGTTTTTTGTCTTTTTTTTTTTTTAACATGTCAAGAAAAGCCTAAGAGTAATTATAAGAGAATAACTCTATACCTTCTGCATCAACCATCAAACTCGCTGTGTTTGTATTTGCTTCCAAGTCTGTGTGGTCAGAGGCTGCCAAAAAGAAATTAAAAAGAAAAGAATTTAAATTTAGTATTTCCATTTAGGATAGTCTGTCATTCCAAATATTCTCAGAAAAGTAATCTAACCGCAGGGTGCTATATTCACACTTCTGAATTGTGCCATCTGGCTTTTGCCGCACCTGAGGGAGTTCAGAATGCCAATCATGAAAAATGCAACTCAGCAGAGGCAACTCAACATTTTATCAGCTGTCAGGCAAGAATTAACGTTTTTTCCCCATATGTCCAACCAAATTATCATCTCAGGGAGGAAACAATTCAGAGCAGAAAACCCTTCCAAATATAAGTCTCAGTGAGTAACAAGACTCTTTTATTATTAAATATCTTCTTTTATTATTAAATATTTTAAAATAACTAATTTATCCAAATACTTACAGCTCTGTAGCAAGTCCTGTATACTCTCCAAGGTAGTAGAAGCTTTCATTTCCAGACAGTGTGCAAAACTGCTTAAAGCTTTGCTACGAACTGCGGGCGCTTTGTCCGAACATCGGCCAAATACCATGACTTGTACTAAAAACTTATGCTTTAAAAACCTCTGCTGGTCCAGGGACAAGGAGCTATCCGAGTTCCTCTCCGGCACATCCAACAAAGCTAAAGCTACATCAAGGGCAAACACTCTGTAGGAAGTCTGTTCAGAAGAAAAAATACACAAGATGCTGCGTTAAGTTACACAAAGTGCCTACTCAGTTTGCTTGCCTTCAGCTTTGGGTAATAACAACAATGATGTGCAATACTGATACTGAACTCTTCATCTCCAGAATGCTGCTGTATTTGAATTCTGGAACATTAAGGAGATGTACTTACTTTGGCGTTGTGTGAGTATTTATAAAGCCAAGCAATGAAGTCAGCAAACTCTATACAAGGGAGTTTATTCAGCAGATTCACCAAGGCCTGTGCAGCATATGTGCGATACTCAGCCTTATCTGGGACCTGAAAAACAAGTGCAAACGACCTTGCAAATCATAATATTCCAATTGTCTGCTGTAATAGCCAAACAGGCATTTGAGGGCTCAAGATAAATATTTGTTTATTTAATGAGGCTACATGGTCACATTCACCAAGCCCTGGGAGGAGAAAGAATCAGAGCTTCCTCACCAGTGAAGCACAAGCTGCCAGGGCAAAGCCAGAGTTTAGATCAAAGCCCAAGACAACCAGAGATTTCTACATGGCAGTCTTCAGATAGCTAGCTGGGCCAAAAGTTCATACAATCTTCATTTTCCTCTACTAAAACAGTATTAATAGCTCAAACTTTTGGAAAGTTCAGAAGTAGGCTAAACTTAAAATTTAGCATACCTTGGTACAAATGTGTTGTAGTAATATTCGAAGCACAGGAAAAGCAACTTCTTTCAGCTCTTCTACTACAGAGCTGCACAGAAGAATAAGAAAGGCACATTTGTAAGGTTGGTTTTGTACCAGAGCCAAGGACAGCGTTTTTGAAGACACACACTGAAAATCACATTGCAGAGTCACAAGTATTAGTGCAATAGGACATGGTGAGAGGACAGATGTACTTCGTTTCTACATTAACCTGCCTTTGCAAGCATAAAATATTTTTCCAGCGTCTTCTACAAGTGGAAAGACAGTATGAAAAGCTTCTTTATTTTCAGTTTATTATTATTAAATATCATCTGAGGATCTCTGCACAAGCTACACTTTTCAACAACATGGCTCCCCATGTAGGGTGAAAAATGAACATAGGCAAAACACATAATTAATCAAGAGAAAGCAAAGAATTAAGGAGAAGCAAGCTCCACATTCACACAGCATCTCTTTCACAATACAATGTAGTAGTTATAAAACCTGAAAAAATAACAAAAAGCAAAGTACGGGAGAAAGTACATCCTCTCCTCCACTCACTGCCACTTTTCTGTCAAACATCATCTTCTTCCCCGGCAGTACTGTAATTACCCTTATAGAAATTGAAATTAACCCCCCACTGCACAAACAACTTCAAAATAAGCTCTGGTTACTCTCATCCCCTTACGAACTAACAGGAAGGAGAAGGCATGCCAGAAGGAAGAGCAGACATACCCGAGAAGGGTAGTGCCAGAACTCTGTACTTCACCTGATGAATTTTATAGCTTGATTCCTAGCACTCAGCACTGGGGACGTGATTGTAAGGACAGCACGTCGGGAACCTTCACCACCTTCCAACATAAGTATGACATTGAGGATTCGTTGGAAAACACGACGAAGAATCTGGAAGGGAAAGGTATCTTCAGGTTTATTTCCAGTAGCAATTGCAACTGATGAATAAACATCCTGACCCCTTTTATGAAATAAACCTGGGCCAAAGAAGAAAAAATCTTAGATATGAATAATCTCACCTGGTAAAATAGGACTCCTAACAGAACGATTCTAAAGGGAATCATTTCTACACATTTCCTAGAGGTGATGCTCTCCCACAAACCCAGTGAGGTTTATGAGTGACTGCCTGACAACAAATCACCTCCAAGGCAGCAGACTGCTCCCCTTAACGTACTGCTGGAACCACCGTATGGCTCATTATGCTGATATTCTCCGAGCAGTCAAACAGGAGAGACAGGAAAGATTATGCAGGTCTGAAGAGGGGAGTCACTAGAGCTTCTCGGTACTATAAGTGTTAACACTTCTGAAGACTTTGTGCTGCACTGTGAGATAAAGTAATTTGAATCATGGAGGTCTGAGTCTGCAATTCTTTGTGGAAAGCAGGACAAATCCTCAGGCATTTATCAGGTTAGTGAGTACTGAGCTCCAGCCTTCCCCGGCTAGACAGCTGCCAGCACTCTGGCTTGCTAGCTCAAAATTAGTTAATATACATTTATAATATATAATATACAGATTGGCAATCACAGCAGCACAGTCACACCCTAAAGTTCAAAGCCTCCCATAGAAGCAGCGCACAGATAGGTGGGAGATGATCTGACAAAATAAAAACATGAAGCTGCACAGAGATTTCTGGTAGAACTGGCTGCTCCATTGCAGCAGAGCGTTCCATGAAGGAGCATCAGCCTTGCTTCCCGTCATCCACCCGGCAATTCCCAGCTCCCTCCACGAGTCTCTGACAGTGCTGCAGCTCCACCTAGCCATGAGCAAGGACAGGCCAGGCAAAGGCAGCAGCCTGGAATTCTCCCTGCTGATGCGCAGGGATGAAATGTCACTGCAGCCATCCTCTGCTTTGAATCCTGTCTGGAGAGTCACTAAAGCACAAGCATGTGTGACGTGCACCATCACACAAGTCAAAACAACTATCAGGTAAAAAAGTTATAAAGGCACATTGTCTCTGAAGCTGCAAACACAAAAAAAAGTGAGTGCAGAAGCAATGCAGAAAGTACGAAACGTTGGAGTAAAAACAAGCAAAGGAAGCAAAGGAAGAAATAAAAGACTACTCCACTACAGCACTGCGGATTTTAAAGGCTTTGGCCAAATTTTACCTTATCTTCTGTACCATGCAGAGGGGAACACAGTAATCGCAGTCCATAATAGGCCAGCTCAGGGATGTACTTTGCTTGATTAACACTCCTAAACAAAAGGAGGCAAAGAGATGTCTTCATCTCTCATCAGAGAAACATTTGCTGCATCTATTACAGTTAAACATGCTCATTAACTGGAAAACATCGTTCAATAATTGCTAAATGCTCTTTTCTGTCAGCTAGGTAGAAAAAATTCTGGTTATATTTGGTAAAAGAAATCACTGTTCTTGTTTTGATATAAACAGCCTAATAGCAATACAAGTGTTGAGTGCTTTACCTCTTCAAAGCAAAAAGCATAGGCATTAAGAATTAATAACTCACATAGTTGCTGAAAACTCTAACTCGCATGCCACTGGCTCAAAGCTTGTCATTTCCACAAAGATCTGCAGGAAAAGAGAGCCAAGTTTAGCTAATTCACACAAGAGGAAGGTTGTCTCCCTCTGCAGCTCAGCTCTTCGAGTCATAACCAGTCATGATGCACTGCCATCCGCTTCTGATCCCAGCCCTCCAGGTTGCTCCTAGGATTAGGTGTTTGCAGTTGTTTTCTCCAGGAACCAAACAAGACTCACTCTTTCTAAATCAATGGCACTCCCAGATTTGCTATGAAATAAGCTATGGGTTAGCATGCTTGCTCAGGCCATGGACTAACTCTTGACTATAAAATGCACAGACTAAAAGCAGGCAGGCAACCCATGCCAAAATTTACACCGAGCACAGTCTAACCAGGGGCTGTTTCACACAAGGCAGGATTGCAGTCACTTCTGAGGTTATGGCTGCAGAGTTCCATGTCGACCAAAAATTTGTGTTTGGGGGCGTATGATTCCTCGAGTCCAGAACGTTGTTACCTGGAGGCAGTTCTGCACACACTGAGGTTTTTCTTTCAGGGAGAACTTTGGTAGAAGCCTTAAAAAGTTTTTCAGAAGAAGGAAGACTGATTCGCGAATTTGAAGACAATCTTGAGTTGAAAAGTAAATCTCTGCATCTTCATCCTCCTCCTCTTCCTCCTCTCCAAAGATCCCTTCTATCTATATTGGTATAAAACAAACAGAATAACCTCATCGCACAGCAGTGACTCATGTGTTTTGCACATCTCTCTCAGTGTTTAACAAAGCTATCAGATCCTCTAGGACTTCTCATACACAATTCTAAATCTTTTTATTTTAGATTACTCGAATCCATTTAATAGACAGAAAATAGATTTTTTTAAAAGGAAGAAAGTTGGGTATAATATAAAAGAATCCCAACGTAACTTATTCTTCTTTTGAATGCTTCAAAGGAGAAAACCCATCAGAATCAAAGACGACTATCTGAATGTTAATCTGACACCCATTAATCCCAAATGTCTAGTCCCTTTTCCTTGCCTGTCATGACTCTGTGGCACCAATGCTCTATCAGGATTTCTGGCAGGTAATTCTTAGTTACAAATTATACAATTGTCAGAAGTGGCAGTTGACGAAATCTAACCACAGCATCAGCAAGTTAGCAAGGTAACTAAAATAACATTTGCAAACCTGTCACTTAGTAACCTGCAGGTCTCTCAAAGAAGCAGAGACAAACGGGCTCCCCTCTCTGCTTGTCAGTCCCTTGTGAATAATTTGCTCATTAACAGAGACTTTTATCTGAAGAAACTACACAAGCATCTTACATTGCTGTTCTCCTTTCTGCTTGGTTTCCCTTTCTTTCTGTTTCTTCCTGCATTGGCTTGAGAGCTTTGAGCATCAGCCTTTTTCCTCTTCCTCAGATTTGGTTCTTGAGGCCAGCTTTTTACCAGCGTTTGAAGACATTTATCAAACATCACTTGATGGAACATCTGGTTAGCTACACTGCCTGCGCAGAAAAGAAAACATCAGTCACCTCTCAGACAAAACGCACAGAGAGCAGGACGCCATCCGGCCACCTCTTCCATCCATTTCTTACGGATCCAACGGCCAGGACAGATCCTTTTGCTCACCTGGGATTTCAAGCAGCAGGAAGTACAACCCAGCGGCCTGAAGAGCACAGAGGCGCTGCTGGGCACTAGCTCTTTTACCCTGGCCCGTGTGGACGAAGTGGTGCAGCACAGCCACGAGGGCGTTCGGAGAGAGGTTGTTCTCAGCAAACACGGCCCAGATGCTCTGAGGCAAAAGACAGGAGTAATGCTGCCTTAGATACTCGTGCTAAAGTAATTTGTTAAAAATCCAAGACAGGATAAGCATGAATAATACAAAAATACTTTTGAAGAAGAGAAATCTTTACTTTCGAAGAAATAATCTTTACTGAGCAGAACATATTGCAGTACCTGGCCTTACCTTTCTATTCTCACGGTCCTCCGCAGCAAAGGGTGACAGAGACTGGTAGAGCCACGTGAAAGCATCGCATCCCTCTTCCGCGATCGCCGCTTCAATCGTGGAATCCAGAGGCTCGGTCTCGGTGAAGTCCAGATCCCAGACTGTGCTCACCCAGACTACGGGGGAAAACAAACGGGTTGTAAGCGGCAGAGGCTGTTTCATGAACAGTCTAAACGGGGAGAATGCTTCGAAATAAACACGGGAGGCGAGAGCAGCTGCTCGCGGAGGGGCGCTGGCGCGTCGGGGCGCGGGTGCCTCCCCACGGGGACGGCTCGAGGCCGGGCAGGGCGCAGCATCCCTCTGGGCTCCGCGCTGCCTCCGCGGGGCCGTTGCTTCCCGCGCCGCCGTTCCCGTTCCCGTTCCCATTCCCGTNTTCCGCGGGGCCGCTGCTTCCCGCGCCGCCGTTCCCATTCCCGTCTCCATTCCCGTTCCCGTTCCCGTTCCCG